>VZUI01050162.1:0-88372 GCA_013401135.1 Cettia cetti
TCCATCCATCCATCCATCCATCCATCCATCCATCCATCCATCCATCCATCCATCCATCCATCCATCCATCCATCCACAAATAAGTTCAAATACACCATGCAGCTTGTGGTTCCAGCTCCATGCCTCTCCTTCCAGCCTTCTCAGCACAGCACCTCAATGTCTCCAGGTGCCATGTGCAAAAGGGTCACCCCAAGGATTTTTGTTTCAAAGTCTGAACTAATTCACATGTTTTGCAGCCAGAAATGTACCACTGCATAGCTATTTTTCCTGAACCCACCACCATCTCCTTCAGCATCCAAACCTGCTCAGCTCTTCTCTGGAGTTCATATTTTGTGCCACTTCCTGGAGCTGTAGGCAATACCTTGAGTGTGAGGACCATGGCCATAACGGGGATGGGGCAGGGATTAGCCACAAAGCCAGGGCTCACAGGGCATTATGCAGGAACAGGTTGGTTGGAGAGCATTATGGGGCACATGTGCAGGAAGGACTCGAGGAAAGGAACAAACAGCAAGGATTAGGAGAGTTCCAGGGAGAACTGCAAAGATTTCAACAAACACTTTCCTCAGTCTCAGGATGCAAAGAGGAGGCAGAAATCTGAGAAAGACATAGGAGGGAAGGAGAATATCCTCAACTCTGTAAAGTTCATAGACTTTTCCCATAATCATGTAGTTGAAATTTGTTCGTTACAGTATTCTCTCTGATAAGTAAGTCTTGCTTAGGAGACTGTGAATGGTCCTCAGCACCACCTGTGAGCTGAGACTTTCTGTGCACACATCTGAACACACAGACAATGTTATCTCTGCTTAATCCTTGCAGGGATCCCAGATGTTCCAGAGCTTTCTGAAGCATTAACTGTACCATCGTGTGCCCTAATGCATCCCAAGGGACTGCTTGCCACTTGGCATGCAGCCAGGAAAAGCCTTACAATAGGTACATTTACAAGCATATTTAACCCTTTTTAACAAGATTTTTAAAACAGGAGTTTGAAAGTCCAAGCAGTTCTATTTTTTTGCCAGTTTGGTTGGTTTCCACATGATTTTCTTATTCCATACCTATACTGGCGAGCCCCACAGAGAGACATCTTTATCTTAGGAGAGTACCAGATTTAAAATCAAAAGAGAGTCACTGAATACGTGATCTGGCAACAAGGTCACCCATCCACATGGATGAGTTCCAATTTTAAGAGATAAAGGCACTCTGGAGGCAGCTCAATATTTGTTACAGGAATCTTTCTCTACAATTAGGTATAATAGGAAAATGCATAACTCAGCTTTTCTTCTGGGAATAGTAGTTCCCCTAGGGCACTTTGAAATACACTGAGACAGAAAGATGGGATTCTTGTAATGAATGTCTCAGGGGTTTTTATTTATTTTTGCATTATTATATCACTTTCATATTACTCATTATTCATTCACTTAAGCAAGTTGCTGTAAACAGCACTTTACATGCCATTAAACATGAAATAGTCTTTGTCAACAGGGAGATTCCTGCAAGAAAGCTAGTCTTGAAAGTCATTTCATGGTCTTCCCACTCAGGTCTTAGGCCTTCTCATCATAACCAAAATATTTGATTGGGCTGAATCCAAATGCCATGGCATTTTTGAATAATAAATATCCCAGTTTCCAGGCAGAGGATATCTAACAGTGAAATGCTGGAAGAGATTCCTGTCTATTACTCCTTCAAATTCATTATTTGACTAATGTCAGATTTTCTACTGTGTATGTCAATACTCTACAGCAGTGAGCATCGGGGTTTGTCACAGTCTCCACAAAGTGGCAAGGCTCATGTTAAGCACTCACTTCCGGTGCACTCACACCAGCATGTGACTACTCTTCTCTCAGGAAAACCAGAATGGAATACAAGGTGGAAATCCAAGGCTCTTCAAAATTCATCTTGCTTCTTGTGCAATTACTCACCCTGATGAACCAGCAAGAGGTGGTTGAGATGTTTTATCTTACATCCCTCACTACATGCATGTTTTGCCTTTAGGCACCTGTGGTGAAAAATAGCCAGCAGCATCCACTCTTCCCCCAGGCATTGGGCAGAACATGCACAGTTGCTCAAAATTGTATGTAAGGGTATTCATAGCCACACTTCTTCAAAAGACACAGGTGATGTGCAGCAGCAGCTGTTAATGAAATAACACCAGTGAGTTATTCACATAGGGATGGGTTTGAGCATCTGGAGGTGGGGACTAGCAATGAAATAGCAGCCAGGGCTCGCCTTGTATGTATTTTGTTGGATATGGGGAGGGATTGTGGTCTTTTCCTACCCAAAAAAACAGCTTTCCTCCTCAGAAAGTCCTAGTTACTTGTCCAATGTGGACTGATTCAGAGAACTGCCAATGGAGTTTCACTGCAGCAAAGAAGTGCATCAGGGGATGCCATCAAGCTAAAATCTTTGGTAAGGGAGCAGGTAGTAAAGGCAATTCAGTGATGTAATTGACACTCCAGTGAGTGAAATACAAATCACGAGGGTCTCTCCACAGCTTGGGCATGCACCCAACAGGAGCATTCCTGTGATGATACTGGCATGTTGTCCTTAAGAAGACAGCTGATTGCCCCTGTTCTATCAGAGGGGCTCTGTCTCCCTTTTACTGTCTGTTCTGGTGACAGACTTCATATATAAAAACCACAGATACTGGACCAGGGCTCCTGTGGCATTTGGCATTGTGCAACCAGGGAGCAGAAGGAAGGTCCATGCTCTAACCTCTGCTGCAACTCCAGCACACACATTAGCAGGCATCCTCTTCACATGCTAAGTGAGGTGACAGTGCACTTCTTAGAAGCCACAGTCCTGTCCCCCAGCTGTCAAAACATCTGCAACACTCTTCCTGAAGTGAGAAAATAAATGTGAGTAATGAAATAGAGCAAGATGAAAAACACCTTGGAAATCTTGCTGGTGTTTCTTCCAAGGGCACTGAAGGAAGACACAGAAGATTTGGATCCTCCCCATTCTCATTCCAAGGTTTGGTTCCTCTGGTGCATTAGCAGCCTTTGGATTTCTCTGTCACATGAGACAGCTGAAATAATGAATACTAAACCTGGGAAATTGCAGTATTCGAAGCTTTGAAAAATGTTCATGTCAGACATCAGGAATTCACCTGTAGACACTGAGCATTTCAAACAAACTACCTCTGTAACAGAGGCCAGCCCCAAAAGTCCCAGGAAGATTGTTTCCTCCCTAAATCTAGCAAGGGTAGGACACCACTCTAAATTGCACTCTGAGATGTTACAGCCTAGGAGATCTCTGGTGCTTATCAGAATATTCATCCTCTGAGACCACCACATTCCCTTAAAAAAAACTGCAAAGTTTGAACTTGGCTCCACATTGAGCAAATGTCCCCAAAGTTCAGAACTCTTCAGAGCCAGCTTATTTCCTCTAGAAAATCTTTAATGAAGTACTTATTTATATTTTCCTTGAAGCAGAAATACTGTGTCTGATTTTATCTCTTATTTTTTATTTTAGTAGGAGATTTGGTTTTGCTTCCACAAGCGTGTCTTTGACCTGCAATAAAGTCTGAAGTAATTGCTAATTCTGAACAAGTAACAATTCCAGTAAATCCAAGAAAGGGTACAAACAACTACATCCCTCTGACCTTTCTGTGCCCCTTTTCAGTAACAAACATGTACTTTGGGCAAAAGAACAAAATTTCTTGTGCTGTGGTTCTGCAGGGCCATAGCAGAGTGCTGCCTATACCCACATAATTAGAAGGAAGGTTAATGAATTGCTAAAGCACGTTTCCAGTGGATAATTCAGATAGAAAGCATATTTAGGTAGCCTAACAGTTTATTAAATGAGATTATAATGGACACTTTGCTCTTTGCAAGTGTCATTTCAAGATAAATTGATGTAACTCTTTACCTCTGGAAAATCTATTAGTAAAAGAAGGGCTGTAATCTCTACTGATGCAAACCAGTGTAATTTGTTTTGGTGTTAATATTTTCCCCCTTTTCCTTTTCTATCCCCTGATATTTTATATCTTCTAGCAAAAATAGCATTCAGTCTCAGCCATGACTCCAGATACACAATTTCTAACACTTACTGCTGTATTGGAGATTTCCTTCTCCTGCTCAGCTTCACCACAGTGTTTGCAGGGACATTTCCATGGAGAGCAGCCCCCTTCCTTGGGCAGGATTCAGCAGCTGACTGTGGGAATAACCAGTCTGCTGCACAGCTTCCCAACGCTGCTGTGCCCAGGAAAGAGGAGTGGGGACACCACACCACTCACACCACTTTGCCAGTACCTACAGCAGGTTCCCTCGTATGTCCATGAAGAAGCTGATCCCATGCCGAGGTCTGAAGGTGGCCTGGCTGAAGGAGAGGAAAGTACAGGCTGTCCCCTTACTGGTGTGCATGGGGACCAGCTCCAGAACTGCTGCCCTTTACAGCCACCTGCACCTCTCCCAACCATTTCAGTAACCCAGAACGTTTTAGCAAAAGAAGCTTTTCAGCCTAAGCTGTAAATGCAGCTGGTTTCTCAGGTGAGGTTTCTTCTTAGTGCTTGAAGGGATAAGGACATCTTTTGAAAGCTTCCCAGTACCAAACTGCAACAGTGATACTGTGGGGGGGAGCATCTTAATACTAGGGAAAAAAATCACCTCTCATTCTCCTTCTATCTGGAATTATTTTCAACTATATTTAAAGAAAATAGAAAATTGATTCTATCAAGAAAACAGACAGCACCATTTGCTGTTCTCATGGTGCTTTCAAGTCTCACATCTGATTTTACAAGAACAAGACACCAAGGAGATGCAATAATTTCCTCATCTTGCTAATATCTGTGTCTTGGTTGCAGTTGTACTACATCTACCAAAGTCTCATTATGCAGGTATTTTTTGCCATTTCATCACAATGGCTTGTCAAAAAACAACTACTGTCTAAGCACCCAATTGCCCTTCTTCTCTAAATATTGCTTGTCTGCTTATACAGCTTTATCTAAATGCACCCCTGTCATCTGTAATAAGGTAATAGGCCTAAAAAGTACTTAGTGTCATCTTGTGTCTTCCACTTAGGTACAGAACTCATTTTAAACCTAAACTGATGCCTTTATTACAGATCTTCCTTTCTGCTCCTTGTAGCAGTTTCAGGAACCATGGCCCAATAACTGTAACAGGGAGAAAGAACATAAGACTGTTCCAATGTTTTTGGGCTGAAATGTCATAAAATCACAGAATGTCAGGTTGGAAAGGGACCTCGAGGATCACCTGGTTCAACTTTTCTTGGCAAAATCATGGTGTAGACAAGATGGCCCAGCACCATGTCCAACTTAAAATCTATAGTTGTCAGGGAACATTATGTTATCCATAAATGTCAGTTTTCCCCAACTTCTTTCATCAGTTTGGAGTTTATTTTCTTTTGACTTTAAGCTGTTTGGGCTGAGCATAATCTTATTATGTACATAGGGTGTTTACCATAAGAGGACATCTAGACCCTGCAACAAAGGGTTTGTGTTCTCCCTCAAGGCTTTTCATGCAAACTCAGATAATGCCAAGAGGAAGAAATGTGTCTCAGGAGAACCTGCCTTTGACTAAGGAACCTGCATCTTTTTATACTTCCGGATAATTTTTCTAAGAAAATCAGGCAACATCTTGAAGGTTGAATTGATTAAGTTGATAGAAATCTCAATAATTGAGTTGGAAATCCCTTTAAAAATACAAGATTTATAATGGTAGAGACAAAGACCACAAAATTGGCTGCAGAGCAGCCATTACAGCATCATACATCTCCAACATTAATTTTCATACAAAGTGAGTAATATAGTTTTAGTCAGGCCCAACTACAAAAACCTGAGTCATTCCTTTGCACAGGAAGAATAAATTTTGTTGGGGTCAAATTGTGCTGTGGTTCCTCAATTGAACAACGTAATTAATAAAAATGCACAAGTCCTTGTTAGGTGATGTTGTCCTGAACAGCACAGAAAAAGCAAGTCAAGAGCCCTTGGACTCTTGTCCCTACTGTCCTTGGACTTGCCAGGAAATCTTTATTGCTGAGCTGCAGCCCATGTGTCAGGCAACCTGTACCTGTTTGGTTAAAAGGCTGGTGGAAAGGTCATCTCCAGCTCCTTGGGTTGAATGTGTTTCAGCCCTCTCTTTCTGTATCCCCAGCTTTAAGATCTAAAGAAACTTCTTTCAGTTCTTTCAAAAAGAATGATTGGCCAAATGAAGTTTTTTTTAAAAGAAAATCAGATTTGATTTTCTTTCAGAAAACTGCATTAAAGGAAGCTAGAGCAAATCCCCTGCCAGGGAAAGGCAGACTTTGTTGTACCTACCCACACTGTTAAAATCACTAATTAATGGAGAAAATGTTTTTCGGAGACACTATGATCTGTAGGTCCAGATTAATTAGGATAAACTTTAATTATTCAGTGGTAATACATGCCACCTTTGAAACCAAAATCATCAAAAGTGGGTGCTTGCAAGCTCAGCAACTACCCCAAACACATTTCTTTCTGCTTGTACTAAGGCAGCAAGTAGACTTAATGCAATTCCAATTTTCTCTGCAAGGCCTAAAGCCACCTCAGTTAGGCAGATTGATTCCCAGCAGCACATCCCGAAGAGGAGAGAGGACTTTGCAGAATATTTCTCCCCCACATTAGAAGAGCTGACTCAGACCCCTTGATAACTCTTTTGTCTCTCCTAATCTTCATATTGATTGGGGTGAAAATAAGAGGGAAAGTATTTGCTCCCAGCTGCTTCTCTCAATTGCTCTTCCAATGTTTTGTTTTCCTTGTTACTTTCAAAAACTATTTTTGTACTTTCTCCAAGCACCCTCATCAACCTCACCCAGCGTACTTTCAGGGCCATTGGAGCTCCTCCATCCCCTCTGATCAACATTTCCAGCACGCCTAGAGCAGCTTTCCCTTTTGTGCCTTGTCTCTCTTTTGGGATTAGCTTCTCCTCAGGATGGCAGAACCTCCTAGCACAGAAGAAATATCACCACCAGTGCCATTAATCAAGGCTCTGCCACAGGTAGGAGCAGACATCAGCAGACTACAGGCAGTCAGGAAAACAAGGTTATTTCATTAGCAAATTTCAGATAAAAGCTGGACATCAGTCAACTGGATAACTATAATTCCTTCTGGCTTCCAAATTACAGAGTAAAACAGCATCATTTTCAAGTCTAGGTCCAGCAGCACTATGGGAAGTGCATGATGATGGAATATGTATCTGGAAGTTGTAATTTTCTTTATTTGGCTCTGCCTATACCAGCACATAAATGACCGATTTCTCCCTTACTTCTTACCATTTTCTTGCTTCACTTTCTTGGCAGGTACAGCACTTTCCTCTGAATTTTCTAGTCGTTTTCTCTTCAGGTCTGAGTCAGTAGGTGCTGGAGCTGGGGATGGTGGAGGCATCTGTCACTGGAAACCCCACTGGAAACATTTTTCCCTCAGTCTAATTCCATGCTTGAGCTCAAACATGCCATGGAGCAGAGTCATTATGAAAGTCATGCCAGTGAGGTGTGTTGCTGTAAAATTGAGACCCCCACACAGGAACTTTGTAATTAAGGAATAAACAGAGGCAATGAGTCATTACATTTGGTGCTGTGGGAGTTTTAGGAAAGCATGTTTTTGGTAACTCATGGAAATAAGACATGACCTTTACACAACATTTTTTCTTTTACTGTTAGCAGTTGTAGGAAGCAGAACACAGATTTTTCCAGTTACAGGCATTTAGGTGTCTCATGCACAGATGCTGACAACTGGACCTCATCACCACTTCTCCAGATGCTGACACTTGGACCTCACAGCTCTCACAAACAGCACAGGAAGATTACAAAGAAAGAATGGTTTGGGGAAAGGATTTAATACAAAGATAGGACAGGAATGCTGAGCAGGCACAGGGTTCAACAGGCATTGAGCCATTTCTATGCCTCTTTCTCATTGCCTCATATTTCTCACCCATTTACCCTAATCCATTCCCCTAAACTTCCCACAATAAATCTTACATAATCCCACAAACCTCCTCTGAAATCCCATAATAAGCTTCACACAGACCCAAAATCCCCCCCCAAATTCTGAACACACTTGCAATGACCATGTTTTCCCTCTCTATCAGCAACAGAGCTAAGGCTGATGCCATAAAGGCTGTAGGTTTTTTACTGGTCCATTTATCAGCAACTAAGGTTTTTTTTAAATTAACTGGATAGTGCTGAGTTCCAGTTGTGTCTGTCTCACCAAAGGAGGGAATCTAATTTCTAGGTATAAAGTGTTTGATACAGATAGTTAAAAGTTGTTACGTACATGTCAACATGTCTCAAGATCAAATCTGAAAGACTTGAAATTACACAACAATCACCCTAAACACAGGTATCCAAAACCACAGCTGTAGCATAACAGGAAAAGATATCTTTTTGTACCTCAGTTTCCCATCTCTAAATAGAAGGCTAAGAATCTTTTCCATAAATTTTGATTTTTTGGGACAGAAACTGCTCTTGTTCTGTATAATCACAGTATTTCTTATCTCATCCTCTTGGACACCCACGTAGTAATAATGTATTATTTTCTCTGTTCTTCAAATAACTTTTGCTTCAGCAAAGAAATAGCTATGAGACAATAAACTCATCATCCTAACAGAAAACTGAGTTAGAGGTCTGAAATTGATATTACCAGGAATGAGTAAAGTCAGAAATACCACTGCATATCATTCCCAAAGTCTTGAACCATTCCACTAGAATAAAGTTATTAAAATAATACAAAAATAAAACAACAAAACACAAGGATATCCAAAATTTCTGCTGTAATTGCAGTCACAGTGGCAGTCAAGATTCACAAAACAACCATATAATCTTCTCAAGCTTAGGGAAATATCTGTGCTACTCTTTGCTTGGGGAACTTTGGAGGACAAATCCCACATTGTGGGCTGTTTAGTCTGGAGGCAGAGACTCTTCTCAGCCCCTCGAGCAAAAGTTTAAAAAAAGAGAGACCTCTTTGAAAATGTAAGCTGTCATGCATCTGTAATCAAACTCCTGACCTTTACAGCTGTATGTTACTTTTACTCAATTTTCTATTTCCCGATGCTCTTGCAATACATCCAGAAACATGAGCCACAAGGAACACCAGATCCTCCAAAGATATATTTCCCATCTGAAATAACAGGTTCACTGTCAGCATGAGAGTCCAGAGCTCCACATCAGCAACTCCTCTTTGCTGTGTTCAGCATGGGTCCAGAGACCAGAACTATCATGCCCCTGGGATTTCTGATTACTTGACTAGAAGTGCCATATTACCCACAATGGTGTGAAGCAAGAGATCTCACTTGTTCAAGGGCCTGTACCAGGGAAAGCAAAAAGAAAAAAAAAAAAACAACCCCCCCCAAAAAAAACCCCCCAACAAGAACAAAAAAAACCCCAAAAAACAAACCAAAACAAAAAAAAAAATACACAAACCCAAACACCACCAAACAAACCCACCTAAAAAAAGCCCCAAAACACACACACACAAAAAAAAACAATCAAAAACCCAAACACTTAAACTCATTAAATAAAATGGTTCATAAATTCAGCAAAAAATAAACACAGGGGCTTATCCAGTCAGAAGAGGCTACTGATGTGACCTAAGGGAATACATACCATCATTTGTGCATGAAGAACTTGAGAACTGGAACCCAGTAGAACACAACTGGCATGCTTAAATTTAACCTAATTAAGAAAAGGAAAAAACAAAATCATGTTCTATTCATTAAGGGCAGGGAGACAAGGAGAAAGAGGCATCTGACCACTTCTATCCAATCTACATTCTTCATTATTTTCTATCACCTCTGCTTTTTTACCATCTTGTTTTTATATGAAAGGCAGAAAAACTACACTTCAGAAGTATCATGTGTTGCTACAATGCCTCATCTTATCTTGAGCAAAATGTTTTTAAGAGGTCCTTCATCTTGATTGTGGATTTGAATACAAACTCAAAGTAATTCCCATTCTGCCAAAATAACCTCCTTGCTGTTCTTCACATTTTCAGGATTGTGCTGAAGTTATAAAAACCATATATCCTAAACTTAACAATCCCATGACATTTAACTGCATCATACTGATCATCTGAATCACACTGCAATGCAGGACCAAAGATGTGAATTGAACAGTGGAATGTACCAACATTTCCAGGGTTTCATTACCCTCATAGGTTGATTATGGAAGTATCACACATGAGTTACAGAATCATAAAAATTCCAAATATATCTATTGCTTTCTCTGTAGGCCATTTAAAAAAAAAAAAAACTGTCTTGAGGAATTTTTAAAATCCTTTTTGTTTGTTTTTTTCTTGCCCATATACATCAACCATTAGCTGTTTACTTGCTTTTTTTCCCACCTCCAAGGTATGGGTTAGAAGAGTGCAGGTCCCTGGGTTCTCTTTAGACTGTTTTTAGAAAAACATTTTTCTTCTGCAAGTCCTCTAAGACATTGTCCTACTCCTTTGACTTCTGAAATATAACTACTGGTTTATATGAAAATTTACCCTCATTTTTGGGGGGGCTGGCCTCAGTTAAGATCCTGTGGCTCTAGACAGAGGAGTGCTCAGTACTCCCTGCATACCCCATCCCTCATTAGAACATTAAAACATATTACCAAACACTAACATTCAATTTGTGAAACATATTGAACTTTCCCACCTTTAATAAGACACAATTTGGCTAATATGTTAGAGCAAGAAAATTCAATAGTGTTCTGATGGCTGCTGAAAGACTCACAGGAGAAAAGTTACATTCTAAAGGATATAACTCCTATATAGGAATAAAAAATAATGGCAATGATTTTCTACATAAAAACACAGGCTACGATCCACCCTTCTTGGATTTGAGTTTCTCCAGAGCAGGTGTGTCCATGTGAGGCAGATGTCCAAGTTCCCATCACAGCCCATGGAGAGCCAGGAAGGCAGGACACGGCTTGGGGTCCACTGACTCGTCCCAAGAACACCCACAGCGAGGAGACTGAATCACTCTCTCAACTCTGCTCACTATACTGACTGTAACAGGACTTTAGACATCTTCCCTAAACTGGTGGTAAATCACCACCCCATCCCCCCCAAACTTAGGCTGAGATGTATTCTACTCCTTACATCTCACTGCGTAGCAAAAAACCTGCACTTTTTGAAACATTTCTTAGTGAAACTGCAGAAGTAAATTCCAGGCAAATTCTGAAGCATTACAAAGGAATTGAAGGCTGAGGATTACCTGCCAGCATGGGTAACACTGCCTTTGGTGGCTTCTCAGGGGACAAGAGGTGAATTGTTCCATGTAAAAACTGAATTCAAGAGAGATAAGGTGTCTCACTTGAAATACATCTACAGTTCCACAGTCACGCCAGGTTCTTTTCCAGAGGATACTGATGGACATTTGAAAGGTATTTCTTTCCACACATGGACAAAGGTCTATGATTTAGCTGGGAACACAGGCAAACCACTGAGGTACTCAGAATTTCACAACTTCTTGCTGATGCCTGCCTTAGAAAGAATACACAAACAATGTCAGCATTGTCTCCTCTCAAGAAGGCTAGTCCCAACAGAAGGAAGAGAAGCAGACATGGAATCACAGCTCATTATTTTTAATTCCCAAGGGCCATTTTTTTGTGATACTACAAATCTTGCCAAAGGTGACAAGAAAATGCTGCAGGACTCCTGCCTGCCTATGGCCGTTTTTAAACACAAACAGAATGTCACATGTGAGATTTACCTTTTTTTTTCCCCCAGCAGTGGGAGAGCATGGCGGAAAGAAGAAAATTTTCATAAAAGCTCAGAGTTATTGGAATATATCCTTTTGGAAACAGCTGTGGATTATTTGATTATAGGAAGAAAGCACACAGATGGCTTTCAGAATCTGAACATTTTGCTTCCTGCAGCAATGTGTTCTATCTACTTCAGGGAATTCAGGACTAAAAAAGAAGCTTCATGGCCACTGGAGGGTGCAAAATTACCCAGCACAAAGAGCAGGTTTTGTGCACTTCAAAACAACCTTTCTGCTGCACAAATTCCTAAGAGAAAAGTGAAAAATATACTCACTTTCTTGGCAGTAAAGCTCCATTTAAAAGAAATTTTTCAAAGATGAATTTTATTTAGACTGCATAATGACAGAAAACTCAAAGTAGAAATACTGAAAGCTTTGCTTAGATGGAAAGGGAACTTTTTAAGGAAGTGTGAAGAATCTCTTGGAGAGAACATAAGAAAACGTATTCTCTTTGAAAGTTTGCTTGTTTCTTTCGCTCGCCCCTCACCAAGTCCTTGAGAACAGAAACAAAGCTATGGGATACAGGTCTGGGCAATTTTACACATACCATACTTGAATGTATCTGTAAAATATTTATTAATGGTATTTTCACATCTCCCCCAAATATTCTACAGTATTCCAATAGTTCCTTGCGGATTTTTTAATACTGACACATGTGAAAGTTACTGAATATTTTGTTCTACCTCTTCTTTCCTTTCTGCTGACAACTATTTTCCCCTTTGAAAACTTAATTTTGTTTAGAATTTGGTAAAAATTCTTCTTTTTTTGTAAAGTTAAAAACCAAAATTACTTCATTTCTCTTTTGCACCATCAGTTATTTGAGAGTCCTCCTAAATCAGCAATGACACCATGGTATCATTGCCTTCCTTTCAGTGTGTTAAACTCCTTTTCTTGTCTTTCATGACCCTAAAAGTCACTTCACATTTTAGTTCTTCTGACCTGGTCCCTACACATTCCTGTTATGCTCTTACATAGCTCTCTAATAATACTCCTTTCCCCAATTTTGAGTGGATTATCATCCCTCCCATCAAACATTGCTCACATCTGCCCAGCAGGGAAGGCACACTGTTAAGTGGAACCCTGCCCCGGCTCTAATCTTCCTCTAGGTCATCCCTCATTAGCAGAATGGGAATGAAAAGTAGGAACTTTCCTCTGCTCTGGGTGGGGTTTTGTTAATGCCTAATGGCATCCATGGCCTAATTAAGTGACTGGACAACAGCCAGCACTACAGCTGATTTGGTCTGCAGCATGCTGATAGCAATAAAATACTTGTAATTTCTAAATGATAATGTATTTGTGGTATTTGAGAAATAGCTTCAAAATGCCAACACTAGTACTATTCCTTTCCCATTATAATGAGTAGAAAGATAGATCAGAGACCTATGATAGTATGATTTTGTTGACAGCTCTCAGTCTTCACTGCAGGCTGCAGACACCCAACTTTCCTAAGCCAACCAAATATTCTGAAGGTCAAACACTACGAATATTTGCAAACTTCCAACTTCAAGACCCACTTGTTCAAGTCAAAAGGATTCTTTCCCAGTTCTAAACTCTCTCTACACATCTTTATATTCTTCGTATATTTGTTTTAAATTATAATCCATCAGGAGGAAATCCTTTGTAGGGTGATGAACTTTGCAGGGTCAACTCCCTCTTCACGACGACTTGTCTCATTGGCCATTCATGGCTGCTAGAGTGAAATGCAGCCAATCTCTGGCCAATACAAGCAAAAAGCAGGGAGTAAGCCTTCAAATGCAGGGATCTGCACCACACCATGGAAAAAACATTTTGCCCAGAATTGTGACTACTCACTACATTTACCACAAAAGAGAACTCTCCAGCTTCAAATGGTGAAAATGAATCAGTGGGAAAGTCAGACTTCTGTATCTCCAAACAAAATAAAACTCTGAATTAATTCATTTCTTTAATCAAAGAATTGAAAGGAATTGAAGTTTTCTGCTAGGCATGCTGTCAAACTGACAAAGTGACTCAGCGAGCAGAATAATTGGTCTGTAATGTGATTATATTTGGGGATTCAGGTTGGGATTTAGACATGCTGTTAAAGACTAAACTGAAATAACTGATTTACTGACAACAAAGTTGTCAGGGCTGCAGTTTTAAAAGGTCCTGCTGTCAGTCATTAAACAAGTAGGAACTCAGTGCAAAAAAATAATTGGCTGCTGTGTCACCTTACTGGGGCTTCATTAGTAAATATCCTTAATAAGCTGATCCAGATGTGAAACACGGTTCCTGAGAAGGTGAGAGCGATAGCTTTTAGTTTATTCCCCAAGACCTGTCCTCTTGCACAACAGACTCCTTTCAGGAAAGGGAGATGATCAATAACCACACAGCCCATCTCCAATAAACAGACCCTCTCTCCAAGGTCCCAGCCATGAGGAAAGGGAGCAGCGCAGGTGTCCAAGAACCCCCCAGGATCAGGCAGCACCAACCTACTTAATTAGTTAAGTCATACACAGAGGAGCTAAGCACAATACCAGGCAGGAGAAGCACTCTTGTTGGCACCCTGAAAGACATACTGCAGTCAGTGTGTTACAGGGGAAAACAAACCCCAGCAAAACAAAAAACAAAATCATGCAATGAAAACTGCATAGCCAGAAATCTTCTGTGAAGCTAAAACAAATCAACCAGAGGTTGCACCAAGATGTCTGCATAAACCAAGTGATGCATATGGGGTCATTTAAGAAAATGAAACATCACAACTTTATTGCCCAAATAATGCAGACACATGAAACACCACAGGACCAGTAGCATCAGAACTGAGGAATCACATGATGATAAAAACCAGAGCAGAGGGGCAGAATCACCTCCCTCGCCCTGTTGGTCACGCTGCTTTTGAGGCATCCCAGGATACAACTGGCTTTCTGGGATGTGAGCACACAATGACATATCACATCCAGTTTCTCATCCACCAGCACCACCACATCCTTCTTGGCCAGGCTGCTCTCTGTGACTTCTTTTCCCAGTCTGTTCTCATGTCTGGGATTGCTCTGACCCAGAAGTAGCACTTAAACTTGTTGAACCTCCCGAGGTTCTCAAGGGCCTGCTTCCCAAGCTTGTCCAGCCCTCGAGGACAGCATCCCATTGTTCTGTTGTGCCAACTGCACCAGTCAGTTCACAACCTCTTGCGGGTCCTCAAAATCCTCTTGCAAGTCCTCCCTTCCCAACATTAAAAAACAATCCAAGATTTCTAGCAGTGCTGTTTTGTTAGGCAGGGACTCACTGACCTTTTATAAAGTTAATTATTTAATATGCCAGAATTATATTACTGTTCTCATCTGTACATCTCAAATGCATTCCTGCTTGATTTGTGTAAAAAATACACTAAGGAAGACAACCACACAGCTTAACTGCAAGACTCTACTTGTTTTTCATTAGGGAAAATGAAGACAACAAAATCATCACAGACAGCAGCTCCCATCAAGATTTGATTTGGAAGCTTTGCACAGAAGCTAAAAAAAAAAAGACTGTGCAATCATAGATCATTTAAGACTGTGTTCATGGACAAAGAGCACCTCAAGAATGATGTGTTCAGCTGAAGCAGATGGGATCCCAGGGGTGTAAAAGAAGCTGGAATCCAAGAGGATTTTCTAGGTGCCCTTAGCAACCGAAATCCCAGGTGCTGGGTTGGGGCAGGGCATGTGGAAAGGCTTGAGGGGGAAACTCACCTGGTCCAAATAGACAGTAGGCTGGCAGCTGTCAGATGGAAGCTGTGTTTGTCAAAACATTCAGACACATAAAGTTCATGTTCCTAAGGAGCTCTGAAGATCAAGGTCCTGCAGATTAAGATTTCCTTGGACTATGCTATTCTTTTTTTTTTTTTTCAGTTTAAAACAAAGTTTTTAAAATTTTTTTTATTTGATAGGAATTATAAAATGCTATTTCTCCAGTCTTGCAGCTATATACAGAGATAAGAACTAATCACACAGATGTCAAAAGAATTCCATATCATATGTTTCTGTTCTAACTCTGGCCAAAGTATGTTTGCTCCAAAGAGAAAATAATTAAAAAGCTTTCCACAGAAGACTACAATTCAATAAAAGTGGGGAGTTGGTGAACAGGAACCTCTCGAGAAGCCATGTGTTGTTTGTAAAAAGAGGCAACAGCCAAGTTCTCTTTCCACTCTGCCTTCTAAAGCCTATCAAGTTGTTTAGGGCTTTAAAAATCCTAAATCTATGTTTTCATTACAGATAATATTTTCCTCAGACTTTTCAGGAACGGCCAGTAGCATATACTTTTAAATTCAACCAACCTGACTGTAAATCACTACAAGAACTCACGGCACGTAATTTCAACCACCTCTCTAAACTCCTGCTGAGTGGTGACCCTGCCACTATCTGCCAAGGCATGGCTTGCAGAGTGCTGTGAATTAGATCTGTGACCAAAATAATGCTGATAGGACACTTCAAGTTTCACATTTTGCTGAGCAGTGTTTGCACAACATCAAGGCCTCTCCTGTTTCTCCCTCTGCCCCCTCAGTGCTGTCAGTGTGCAAGAGGCTGGGAAGGGACCCAGCCAAGAAAATGACCTGAATGAGAACGGTATCACAGCCATTTCTGATTTTCAGCCCACTTTTTTTCCTATGGAAAACCAGAATATAATACTAAGACTTCATTCCTATCTCACCGTTTACAGACAATACTATTTACTGACTCTACTAAAGCAACCCTTCCTGTTGCATTTGGTACTTGAGATGCCCACAGCAGCAAGGATATCTGTAGCAAGAATAAGGGGATCTGAAGTTGCAGCAAGTCCATCAGCAACAGTCCAAGCGATAGCAGGGAAACAACTTAGCCAGTGCACACAAATATTGCAGGGTGAACGTGGATGTGGCACCAACTGCTAGTAGCTGCAACACAGCATTACTGCTTAATTTTGCAGATGACTCAAGAGGATGTGAAAAATAATTTAAAAGCAGAAGTAGAATTCAAAATTATCTCATCAAAATGAAAATAAAAAAGGTCTATAAAAAGGAAATGAAGTCAATAACAATAAGAGCAAGAACACCGACTTGGGTGTAATAGCAAACTGCTGACTTGAGAGCAGGAGAAGATCTGAAGATTGCAGGTAGTCATGGGCTTCACTATGTCATAGTCTCCCGAAATAGGCAAACTGCATGGGGAGGGGGGAGGTGTGTATCTGTGATCAGGAGGATAATCCACCAGGAATGGTGGCAACCCCCTCAAATCAGACAATAATAACGACTCTCTGAGATATCATATCCACTCTCGAAACTTCCATCACTCTCATCTTAATGAACTAGTGAGACTCTAGAGCACAAAAGAATGAGAAGAAGAATAGGAAAAACTACAGGAAAACACTGAAAGAAAATGTACATTTTAAGCTGAAGACGAGATTTTGGAGACAGCCTAACTGCAGTCCTCAGATATGCAAAAGCAGCCTCCAAAGAATGAAATAATGTTTCACACATCTGTAACAGACAAGGCAATGAATACTGAACTTGAAACAAATGTTTCATGATGAAAAACAGACCTAGGAATGCCAATGCCACAAATGTACCTCAATTTCTCTTTGGATCAGCAAGATAAAATCATTTCCTGTCCTCCTCCTCTGAATCTATGGATGTCACAAACCACTTGTGAAAGGTTTAAGGTTTACTTAACAGATTTTATAAATCCAGTATTAGCAGATAAAGTACATGAACAACTAAAGTTGCAATTTCTTTTGCGTGCTTAAAACTACCTTCTCCTCATGATGAGGGACATACTTTGACATGTTTAATGATGTACAGCCCAGTGTAGCTCTAGTGAAATCCCATGAAGTCTCAGCACTTGTTCCCTAAATGCAATCAGTACATATCCTAACACACACAGTTAAAGAGAGACTTGGAATGCTGGTCTATAACAAACAGCAGCCATACCAGGCTTTGCACATTTTCCACTAGGTAACATTAGCAAACCCTGTCAGCCCTGGGAAAGGCCCAGTATTGCAGTGCAGACTGGTCAATCTAAATGGCTAGGAGGCTGAACCAGCCATTCCTAGCAAGTAATTATTAAGTCTTAGTAAGTATTGCTATGATGAGCTACCTAAAGAAAGAGCAGCTTGGATAAGGTAATGAAAATCTAAGTCCTGCAACAGCAGCCAGGAAAGAAGAGCAAGGGACTGAAAGATCAAAATGTCACCACTTCTGATTGAATTTGCCCATGTTAACTCTGAACTACAAGCCTACATACCCAGCTCCAGCTGGAGATGCCACCGTCCATAAAGCCATTATGACTATTAGTTGTTGTCCTCCATCTCACTGGCCTCCTGAACTGTGATCAAACATTCAAAGAGTTTTTCTACACCAAAAGAGAGGATATTGGATGAGCTGGAAGAACTGTAATGCTTTCAAACAGCTACAAAGCCCACACATGAAACTGGCTATAAAAACCATCTGGAGACAGAAGACATGACTTGGCATTCCCAAACCAAGCCCTGTAACCTGTGACAACAGGCAAGGGGAAGCTGCACAGCAGCAACTATGTATTTATGCCCCATTAAATATCTATCAGCTGTTAGCTGCTCATATCTTGTCTTAAAATGCTGTTCCAAAACACTTTCACATAAAATATCAGAACCAAGTAAGATCTTAAAAGCACAACAGAAAGAGCCGGGAGACACTTGGAAAAGTCATCTTAAGTGGTCTCGAAACCAAACTGTATCTTTCTCATTCCAGACTGGCAGGTGACCAATAGTTGTGCATCAATGGCCAGAAATCACAAACCAGAAAATCTTGAATAAAAATATTACCCCAAACAGAGTGGTCCATGAAGAATACCTTCAACTTTATTCTAAAATCTTAATTGTGCTTGTGGTTTTTTGATAAATTTGTTTTTACTGCATGTATGCGCTAAGGTGCTTGCTTTACAAAGGCTAAAAATTTAAAATACTGAATTGATGCATTTTCAAATCTAATACAGAACTTAAAAGTCAGCTCATCAGCGCAATTTCAGGCTGCCAGCTGCCCTCAGACCACATTTACACAGGCACATGCAGCTTGAGCTCTGAGAAATGAACCTTTTACAACTACCCACACATCAAGAGCTCAGACTCTGCTTTCTGTAACCAATCTGTGAGATGTGCCTCTGTGAATAGTGCTTAGGTTACAGCCAGAAGCAGAGAGGGTAAAGACATTTGTAGGTAAAGATATTTTGTACTCTGGTGTCTAGTCCTAGTTTACCTAGGATATTAAAGATCTTGTTCAAAAAACAGCTATACTTAAAGCAAGAGTATAGCAGCCTGTGTTTCCACGACTTTTCACCTTTAGCCCAGTCAGAATTAGAAAAATATACTTTAATGATAAAATGACAAATGCAGAAAACAGGAAATGCTGAAGAAATTTCAACAAAAGAAAGAACTCTCAAGGGAACCATCAAAATTTCTCTTCTTCCATGAGATTTCAAGAGATTCATGGTGAACTGCCATGAGAATTACTATTAATTTTAACACGTTTTCCTTTCAGAAGAGCAGCAGCACATATTACACAATCTTCTTGTAACACAGGGCCTGACACAGATATAATCTAATATCTGCTAAATCACACACAGACTCACTGGACGAAAGAAGATTCTTTTCCTCCCTGGTCACATGAGTACATAGAAGCACATTTATAACAATGCAAGAAATCAAGCTTCCAATCCCTGTTTTCCCTAAAGACACCTGAATTTCTATTTTCTGCCTCTTAGTGGAAAAGAACTTAGTTATTGGGTATTCCTCGAAATGAAAGAGATCTATTTAAAATATTTTAATATTTGTAAGAGGAAGGGCTGAAGTCTAAGCATACCAAGCCTTCCACAAGTGCCCTGCTAAGACGTGTTGACTGTCAAGGCCTCATGAATATTTAGACATATTTATGAGGAGGAACAGCTTAACGTGATGATATGCATGTCTGGTCTGTGACCAATTACCAATTACCAAATCTGTTCTCAGTGTATGTGGTAAACACAGTCTCCCATTCTGAAAACTTCTAACAGGGTAAGAAATATTTTCCTGTATCACTAGCTTGAGTTACTCTTATCCCATATTTCAGAGTCCTTTCCAAACAATACCAGTAGTTTTGTAGTTTTGCTGAAACCAGAATAATAAAATATGAACAGAACATGAGTCAGAGGACTTTCCTACATACAAGTCAGATATTCTTCGTGAAACATAGCACTTCCCTTGAGGAACACAAATTCTGAGAGAAATGATGTCAGAAGAACTGCATCTCCAGCACAGCACTGGATAAAGATTTTTCCGTGGCTTTAAAAGACAGTCACCTCTGCTGCCTCCAGCCCTCATCCCAGGGGGCAGATGATACTGAAGGCTACATACGCTTTCAGAGAAAACAATTTTTAGTCATGCTTTACACCACTAAAGACTGCACTTTAGCTAAATTTGGTTCAGCATTATCACATTCTAAGCTACTACTAGCAGCTACTATTTCACATCCTGTTTGCTAAGCAACCTTTCCAGTAGCCTAAGGAAAATCAAAACTTACTGTCCCTTTTATCCACAGCTTACTGGTGAACACAGTGTAAATCAGACATTAGATCACTACAATCATCATCAAAGCTTACTTTTAAGTAATTTCTCTTGCAGTGGCACCAATTGACAAAGGTCCTAAAGAAAGCAATTCACAACACAGCAGGTTTCTGTCTCTACCAGACTTGCTTGCCAAAATGCGGCAGTGGGGGAGGAACAGGGAAAGCACCAGATCTTCAGCAAAGCTGCAGAAGACCACCAAGGGACTAGAAATGAACATTTATTCAACCCTGTAATGTTCAGTGAACCATTTCTTAATCTGAGCAGTTCACAATAATTAAGAGAGTTATACAGAGCAATAGTTTAACAGGAAGCACATTGAGAGACTTACACAAAGTCTTAACCTCTCCTATGCCACCAGTTGCAGCCTTTCCCTGGAGCACCGCAGCCTTCTGTTCACAAGTCTGCACCCTTTCCCTTGTGCTGCTGCAATGTTTCTATCCATGTCCTTCTGTCCTTTTATCCTGTTCTCCTTGTTCTCTCAGTTCCCTACCTGCAAACCCAAGCCTGCTATGTCAGGGTTTCCACAGGAAGTGGTGGACACTGATGCAAGAATGATCCTTTCCCCACCTCACACTTCCCTACCCTCATTTCATATCTTTTACACAAAAAAACCAACAAAATCTAGCAAATAAAAGGGTGGAAAGTGGTCCTTGAAATAGCATGCAGGCATTTCCTAGTGACAACCAAGCTTAAAAATCAATTAACATGTAACACTTGCCTCTGCTCAGAGCACGCTTCAAACAGCTCTAATGGCATCACAAGCAGGAAAATCAAGCAGGGATTTTGAGCTGCTCTTGATGAGAATTCTAAGGGCAAAGTATTATGACAAACCACATGTGACACTAGAGGGGACACCCAGGGGAGAGGGAGATCACCTGGGGAGATCACTGTCATGATTTTCTTCTTTGCTGTTGATCAAAGAACGTTTTCCCTGGAGATTCTTCTTTTACTACTACCAAAAGTAACCCATACTATTAAAACTGTCATTTGCCAGCAGCTATGGACTGTCTCATTATCCTTTGTGCTTGAAAAACACTACTTCATATTGAAAGGATGTGCAAAAGAATTGCATTCTTTCTTATGCAGAGGGGCAACAGCAGGTTTATCAATCACATCCTTCGTGAATGTTTGGTTACCACAATGATCTCAATTTAAAGACCACAAGGACAAAAAAATCAGAAGACCATTTTCTCTACAATTTCCTTCTGCAGCAATGTATTTGTATTAACAAAAATGTTCTTAAAATGTACACCGTTTCCAAGAAAAGTTCACCATGATAATTAAGCTCTGGCTTAATACAATATAAAAAAATATCAGTTGTCTCAAAGATTATAAAACCTCCAAAAGCAAAAGTTACATTTTAAGGAACTCAAATGGCCAGGAGGATATTATCCTTTTGGCTGCTCAGCTGAAAAAGGAAAAACTAAACTCACTGTACAAATCTGGTTTTTCAGGCTTACAGGTACATGTGATCCAGTGTCCAAAACAGAAACTGATCATCAGCAATTAAACAATATCCTATATTTTAAAATATATTAGCCACACATAACACATTGGTGTTACTCTTAACATCTGAAGTATCCTTTAGTGTAATTCATGGCTTATATAGTCCTTGACTCCAGGTTGCTCTCATTCTTTCTTTTTGGTGAAGTCATATGGTTTCCACCACTGTGCAAACTGCAACACCTTTTTCCGCTGCTCCTCAAAGTTCTGTCTGATTCCTTTTCTCCAGAGCCGTGGTTCCAAGTCCAGCATGCCACCAATAATTTCCTTTGCAAGTAAAAGTAAGATAGATAATGATAACTGCAAAATTATCATATTACTTAAGACTATCTTATCACAGAATAAAGAAATATGTATTTTCAAATTATGAGATTTAAATTATTTTTTGAGGGTACTAATTAAAACATGAAATGCTGAAAAATATACCAATTTAAACATAGAACTGCAGTTGTTAGACAGCTGCCTCAGCAAAAATCCTGTAAGCACAGCACGTTGTACTCCTTATCCTAACATTATTTATTATTTATCCTAAATATCCTAACATTGCAAGCCTGGTAATGCATTAGTGATTAAGGTAAGTTCAGAGAAAGAATGCTGCCCACTTTGCTGTTTGTAGTGTTATACTTCTCCCCAATCACTCTTCCTGTTTTTGCAACACTGACTCCTTCAAAAAATGTTTTCTGTGATATAATAAGGAAAGGAAGAATTTATTACAGCTCTCCCTGTATATACATTTTACACTATACATACTATGAGTAGCAATTTAACTACACGAGGATTTTAGTAGGAGTTGTCTGTGAGCCTGTATGTGTATGCACACTAATCTAGACAAGCAGGTGCCAGTGCACCTATGTATCAGTACTACGGCCATGAAAATAAGTAGGTGCAAGTATCTTCCATCTGTAAGATCATATACCTGTAATATCAGCAGTTCAGATCAAATGAAAAGAAACACAAATTTAGAATCACAATCTCAGTATCTGCTAGTGAAAATATCAACTACTCCTTCATTCAAGCCAAGTTACAATGACTCATCACGAAAAGACAGATAATAAACTGAGATAGGGTACATCAAAGTAACTGTTCTGGCAGCATCTTCGTTTAATTACTTACATTTTCCAAAACAGAGTATAATTGGTAAATTAATCTTTTACATAACAATACCTTTCCAAAGTAATGAGGGAAATTGTGTTGATCTTCAATCACATGAGCAAATCCTCCCTGAAGTCCAAAGTCCACAGAAAAGTACGGCAACCCTTTAGGAACCTACACATGTAAAACCACATTTTCAGATGTTTGTTAAACATTGTTGGCATTTAGTCAACCTCCCCACAGGAGAATGAAATTGAACATGGTTTTGCAGTTGATAGTATCACGTTTTATTTTAAATTACATCTCAAACCAACTACATGTAGGATAAACTTGCAACAGAAAAATAGTAAAGCAATAGTAAAGCAGGTAAGGGAAAATAACATACAGCAACTGGACAAAAAGACACTGAAGAAAAGATGACCGGGGTGGCAAAACTTCCAGAGGCCACAGCTAGAATAGCAGGTAAGAGATGGGGACCCCAGGCAGCAGTGTGCACAGTGGGCAAATGTCTCCCTGACTCCACATCTCTGAATTATGTAACCTTAACAGAAATTTTAAAACAACCACCAGCAAGCTGCATTTATTAAAGATAAGATGTTGACTGGTAATAGGAAATATTTACCAAGTAAAAAAACTGACACTTAGGAGGAAGGGGAAACAACCTTTTGGACAACAGATTACCAGAAACCCCCTCTATGTGAATGGACAGATGTTATCCTTAACTTGCCAAATCAGACAACTTAATAATTCTGTCAGCCTGCAAGGGAAATGCTGGATATCTGCCAAAACAAAGACCCTTAAGTCTATCAGAAGTGGTTCCATTTATTGCTACAGTACTGCAAGTAATTTCTGATCTTTCACTGCAACAAGTTATTTTTCACTCCTTTAATTGTTGAGGATGCTTCTGTACTGGTAAGATTTACAAACCCTCCAATTCATAAGCATTTCCTTTGCAACAATCCAAATAACCATAAAACTTTCAGGAGGCATGTTCCATGTATCGCTTGAAATATTGACTCTAAAAATAATTAAGATTAAATACAGAGAAGCAATGCATTTGCTTCTTGCCAATTCTTGCTTGCATAGCAAGAAACATTTAACACTTTAAACAGACTTTAAAAAAATCATTAAATAAAGAAAAATGGGTTGGCAGGTGACACCTTAAAGAAAAGGTCAGCTTTGTCTTAATTCTCATAATTTCTGCACACAATCCACTGACTAGGTGATGTCTCAGCCATGTCTGACCTTCCAGCCAGGAACCATCACCCAAAACAACTCTCCAAATTCCCAAACCTCAGCTCAGTTATTAACCCACATTCTCCCATCTTAGTGAAGTCTACAAACATTTCTTACCCTACAATAAGGTTAAAATCACACAACTGTGTAACAATTTTTGTTCAGATACAATGTAAAGAACTGTCCTGACTTAATCTGAAAACTGGCCTACCTTCAATAAATATATAATAGTCACAAAAATGTATGGCTATGTAACACACTTCTTCCACCTCAATATTAAAATGACGGAACAATCTTTGAACCTAACAGATCCAGCATTGTTCCTATAAGATTTGTTTATATAAAGATGTTTCATCTCAGTATCCAGGAGACAGAGAAGGTATTGTTCCCTTGTTTTATAAAAAAAAAAAAGATTCATAATGCTATTTATATTTTCACTTCATAAACTTAGCAACACAAACGGCTCTACTAGGTTAATGAAAAAGACACATCATATTTGTTCCAGGAAAGTAATTTGCAAATCTTTGATCTACCTTAATTCTTAAAGTTAATCAAGAAAATTATGCCAGTACATGTCCTCAAAATGTCAGCTTTGTTCTCAACTAATGCTAGCAGCTTAGTCCACCATTTGTTGAAATAAATGGGAATATTTTCCCTAATGCCAGTTAAGAGTGCAGACCGGTAATTTTCCTCATACCTATGCCATCTTCTGATGCACTAATCTAATTGCATTTTCTTTCTTCTCTCTTTGAAACAATTAATAATAGAAAAATGTTAGAAGAATTTGATGATAAATTCAGGATACAAAACACTTCATTACTTACAGATTTCCGAATATCTTTTGAAGAAAGATCAATTAACTTCTTGTTCATGGACCACTCTTCATCAGACTCCATTATAGCTTTCTGTAAAATGATTTTATCTAAATGTGAAAATAGTCCCTCATACAGCAAATGAAGAACTAACTGTAGTGAAGTACATAGTAGTATTCCAATTAAGAATTACTTCTTAACAAAGTAACTTTATTTTTGGTAACCTTTCTCATTTCCACAAGCTACTTAATAAAAACAACATACAGCATCTTCAGACCCACCCAATTCAGTTCCTCTGTTTCTTTTTTTTATTTTAATTTAAGTTCTGCTTGAGACTACTTTCAAATAAAAGGTCACATTCTCTTTTTACTCACCCCATACAAAACCTCTTATGAATTTCATACACTAAATCAGCCTTCTTTTTCTTATAAACACTAAGAGATGAATCCAGCTTAGAAGGATGATTGCCCTTAAAAACCCAAAGTTGACTCTGTATTGCCCATAGTATGGAACTGGGTATAATGGGGAATAGCGTAGGGTAGGTACATATTAAACTTCATTTGCTGTGCATTTTAACGGTAGATATTTCCAAAATAAATGACATTGCATTAAATCTTGTTCTTTCTCTTTCCTCGTGTATTCAAAGAAAACACAAGTTTTACCAGCACCTGAAGCACAGTAGTCAGATCTAACAGGTGGAAGGGTTTCAAATGTGATTAAAGTTACTGTATTGTTGTTCACCATACTGCTGCCCCACTTCATCAAAATCTAATCACATTATTTCCAGAAAGAATAAATAGTATTTCAAAGATCAAATAAAATAATTTACTTATAAAAGGCAAATAATGAGTCAGTTGCTGAAAGCTGTAAGGATTCAGTTCCAGGCAAAAGCCTCAGTGAACCTTTTCTTAAAAGTTCAGGGAAAGAGCAGAAAAGCTATAGAAGAAATATCTATCATGCTGTAGAATGTCCCTCAGAGGCCTAAGACAGATGAAGAATTTGGGCTTACTGAAATAAAATGGGGATGAAAAAATATCTACATTAGTATTTCTCAAAACAGGTAGCATTATTTTCTCATTTAATGCTTGCCAAGGCACAAGTATTGTGTTTTAAGTTTATACTACAGGATCAAGTGAGAAGTACTGCAATCCTTAAAGCACTTCAAGAGACTACAATTCTCTCATCTTGTAGTATTTTCAGTGCAGTCAGACTTAGGACAAATGCTCAATGAAAAACAGCTCCTCACTGACTACTTGAAAAAGTGAATTACTTCACACCAGTTACTTTAAGATCAAAGAATATTAGCAAAGAATTGATCCAGAAGAAGGATCAAAGAATATATCTTTTCAAAAACAGCACCTGAATAGGAAAAATGTTTTCCAGAAATAGATTAATTGTGATATATACATTGAAATGACTTAAGAAAAAAACATTTTCATGTACCTTGAAGTAGATTGGAGCCATATCTCCTACTTCTTTTGGAAGAGGAATGCATTCATATACCATATGATACCGCTTCTTCATACTCATGTTTGTTTCTAGGAACACACAGTCCAAGTCTCTAGCTTCAAACATTTTCACCAAAGCATTTCGGAACATCTGTTTAAAGAAAAAAAAAAGTGTTATTAAAACTAACTTTGCAGAACTTTCAGATATAATGTATTATTTCACTAGCATATTATATTTGTAAGAAACTAACAATAAAATGGAAAACAGTAGCAACCATACTAGTAAAATTCTCTATTATTTACTTATTTAATATTAACTATATTGCCTGATAAAAACATAGGAAGTCTAGGAAATTATTTTGAAATACACAATATAATTAACACTACAAACTTAGTTTTAATAAATACCACGTATTTTTACAGCTGAAATTGAAACTATGTTGAACTTTTTAACTGTAGTGCTCCATAAAATGACATGTCCCAGTAGATCCCAAGCTTGCAATTTCTAAGAAGGTAATGACCAGGCTTTTACTGACTATAGTTACAATTACCCTTTTACTACTCCTTCCAATCATATAGTTCAAAAAAAAATCAAAAAAGGAAAGTAATTTCACTAGACATGCTTGATCTTCAAGCAAAATATTAATAACTGCCTCAAAAAATAAAGCCACCATCTTCACTGTATGGAAGCAAACCAAATGTAATACTCAATACATGTGGCCTCAAACTACATTTACAAGTTCCTTGTCAGAGGAATGAGGTGCTGCACCTAATTCAACGTGTATTTCAGTTAATTCTGATAGCTCCAGTGTCAGGGTCCTGCACACATCCTTCACCTGCTGGGGCCCTGGCTGCCCATGTAGGTGGGAAGCAATGATGTGCTGCAGTTGTGAACTGGATCAGATCCAGCAGAAAGAGATGGGGTATTAAAGAGTGGTGAGAAGTGTGGACCTGGCCCCCTGTCACTCAGGAGCTGCAATTAAGTCCAGGCTGTGTCTTTTGGTCCTTGCCTGAGCTGGTTCAGGATGCCTGTGCCCAGCCAGGTACCGGGCAGTTCTTGGCCCTGGCTACATCTCAGACCTGTGTCATGGCTGTAAACCTGCCTGCCCACCACTGGGCCATGGATGACCTTGACTACCACCATGGGAACACTCCTGCCCTCGTACCTTGTCAGTGAGATGACTCCCCAACCTGCCTTGCCCATCACCTTGAACCCCTGACTTGCTGTCCTGCAGAGCAGCTGGCTCTGGCTGCTCCCTGGCTCTTGAAAGCTGGCATTTGCATCCAAGATATGCAAGACCATCACTCTTTAGCTTACAATGTTCAGATGCTCACCAGATGTTCAGTGAATGTTCCTAAAAGTTTCTCAAGATCTTGAAAAATGCTTTTTAAAAATGAAGGTTTTTATCTTACACGTGCCTCTACACCATTTCCACAGTGTAAGCCAAGAAATCACTGAAACTGTAGGAGCCTCACAGACCAAGGTACCATAGCCTTAAGACTCACATAATTCATAGGCAGCCCTTTTTCCACTGATATTTTTTCCCAGTTAACAATGCTCAGAAGTACAAACAGCACCATTAAAAGGCCAACCCCATTGAAAGGTTTAAGATTCCTTATCTTAATGTAAATGGAGAGCTGATGAATCAAACATATCATCAACATCATCAAGTACTGAAGTCAAATAGAAGGAAAACAAATCACTACCAGGTTTTCAATGCAAGAGGACTAGAACTTGAGCTCTCCATCCTTTCGCCATCTTGCTCAGTATGAATCAAACTGAAAGTCTAAGAAATGTGGCCAAATATCTACCTAAACTATGCATTTAAGCTCTTCAAAGCAAGCCCTTGTGCCCTGAATTTCTCCTCACTAATGAGCTGTTCCATGCTATGACAGGAGAATGCTACCATCACTCCCCTAAAACAATTGCTGAATTACAGGCAGAAGACACTGCCCAGTGTTCCATGACTGATATGGGACTCTAGAGCACAAGGTGACAAGGCTACTCTGGATTGACAAATTTTGGTGTTCTTGTCACTCCAGCCACCAGATCTCTACTTCTGAAACACATTGAAGCAAGCAATGTGGTGAGATACTGAAGGCTGAGAAAGACTATTACTTACAGCTGCTACCCTGCACTATTAACTAAAATACAAATCCACCAGAAGCCTAGAATATCAGCAGATGTTTGCTAACTTTCCCCAGTTGTATTTTCTTGTTTTTAAATACATTGGACTTTTCCTCCAAATTCTGAGCAGGCCAAAGCATCAAGAATAATTAGCACTAGAAAGAAGAAAACCATCCATAAGGGGAAATAAGAAGGCTTAGCTTATGCTCAGATGCACACAACATCAATACATGCAACAGTTCAGTCAACATAGAACGTGTAAAGATTTACATCTTTTCATATAAAAAATATTCCATGCATATTTGCTTTGGCAAGTGAGCACATCAGTGTCTAAACTACACAATATGTTAAATTCAAGAGCTTGAAGGCATAGAGTATAAAGGAACTCTTTTTACTTTACTCCAAAATATCCTAAAAGAACCCAGCAAAAATTGTTAGCTAAAATGCATACTTCGTACAACATTCTGTGAATACATAAAGTGTGGTAATTTTTTTCCCTTCAACAGTAATAAAAAATATGTCTCTGGCATCCGAAAGTTAGTTTAGTCATTGACTATCTGCTTATATTCTTGCTAAAACTTTCCAGACTCCTTCTTCTGTAATACATAGAAGCTGGTGAAAAAAAAGTAATGTATCCATCATTTTCCAAAATACTTCACTGCAAAGAAGTAAAGCTATGAATGTATTCACAGGATCAAAGGATAATGGTTTTAGCAACTAGTAAGCTACTAGTTAGCAACTAGCAACTTCTAGCCTTTTCTAGCAAGTGAAAGACTAGTGTTGAAGACAGGGACTGCATCTGCTTATCTTTTCCTTATCCTATTTTCTTTCTCATACAATTTAAAAAATCATAACTTTCGTTAAAAGCTTCAGGTAAACAGAAGATCTAGGATAAACATATTTATCACTTTTCCACATGCTCTTTTGTTCCTCCTGATCCTATTTGTTGCACTTATTTGCTTCTTATCCAATTTTCTTAGTAATTTCTGTCATATGCAAGAGAAATCATTTTCTTCCTGGCTGGGAGGGAGCATAATTTACTACATGAAACAACATCAGACATGAGACTCTATGTGGGGACCAAATTTGAAAAGTCAGAGAATCCATCTGCCAGACTTGAGGCATGAGCAACATTATTTAAATTATTACAAACTTATAAATTATGATGGTTTTAAATCTCAGCAACTACAACAGTAAAACACTTCTCTAGCCTGATATAGTCTCCAATAGTTCAATATAAGAGGCTGCAAATTGTTTTCCCCTTGTAATAATCCTGATGGCAGGATAAGAGGTTGACAAACACAGTCAATCTCTTAGGCAGAAGCTTGTTACATCCCCCGTTGATTTTCCATCTCCAAAGAAAACAGAACTCAAAATCTTCAAAATGTCTTCATAAGAAAGTTGGAAAACACAACTCATCATGGCTGGCACTTTATTTTAATAATTCTTTTAAAAAAAGGTTGAATATTGGGTTTGAACAGGGATCTCACTGATTTTAAGAGTAAGATAGTTCTCTTTTAAAAATTATATCCCCCCCAAAAACAGATTAAAAAACCTGAAGATATTTAAACAACATATTGGTATTTCATTTTAAGTAATCTGCCTGCTCTGAAAATTCTTTTCTTTTCCTTGGCACTCCGAAGAAAATCCTATGAAGCCAGTTATTCTATTTGCTGTAATGGGTCAGCTGTACCTACTTCATTTCCAAGACATTCCTCTAACAAGGTTTCAAAGACCTCCAAGAATGCATCTTCTGCAGCATTCCAAGAAACTTCTTCCAGTGCTTATAAACTGAAAATTTGCTTCAGTATTTACCTTGCCTCTCTTTCCTGTTAATATTTGACCACTAATTTTCATTCACAATGTGAGAATGTTTTGCCCTTTAGTGGAATCAGAATAGAGCTGCCAGACTGCAAATCATGAAAACATGTACTTATGACAAGGATATTATTATCCACAACAAGAATTATTTTACAGAAGTCTTAGAATAGAAGACACTTTCTCAGCAGACCTGGATTTCTTCCCAGATGTCTTCATCCAAAAGAGTGGCTGCAGTATGGTGCTGTAGGGGGGCTATCAGGCAGTGACCTTCAGTAAGGGACTGGCTGCTTGGTAGAGACAAGTACACCTGGGAAAAGCAAACAAAAACTCAAGTGCCCAGTTTTCCAGCATTAAAAACCTTCTCATTGATGAGGCTAAGAAATTCATCATTTGCTAAATTCAAGCCAACAGAAGCCATTGCTACTAATTACAGTAAGGTATTAGCAATTTTACTGCTTTTAAAAAGGGCCCATTATCCACCAGTAGCTCAAATGAACCAGTAGTATCCAGAGAGCAGTTCCACCACCAAGGCAGTAACATCAGCCTTCTAAACACACTGGTATCATAGCTGTTATGAAATCACACTGTTTACTGCATTCCAGTATTCTTTAATATAGATACATAGCTGTATGCATTTATATATATATACATACACACAGATATATAATACACATATTATTAAAACACATACATATATGTACACATATATATAAAAACTGCATACTCTGTGTCATGGTTTAACCTGACAGGCAGCTAGACATCACACAGCTGTTCATTCACTCCCTGTTGTCAGTGGGATAGGGGGAGAGAATCCAGAAAAAAAGTAGAATTTGTGGGTTGAGATAAAGGCAATTTAAAAGGACAAGAAATTAAATAACAATGCTGATAATAACAACAACAATGGACAAACCAAGTGATGCACAATGCAATTGCTCACCACCCACCAACAGCTGCTCAGCCACTTCCCAAGCACTGGCCCCTGGCCAACTTTCCCCCAAGTTTATCCACTGAGCATGATGTCATATTGCCTGGAATATCCCTTAGGTAAGTTAGGGTCAGCTCAACTTCTTGTGCCCCTCCCACCTTCCTACTGGTGGGGCAGTATGAGAAGAAGAGGCCCTGAGCACGACTCAGCAACAACTAAAAGCATCAGTGTCTTATTAATATTACACTCATCCTAAATCCAAAACACAGCACTGTATCAGCTATTGGGTGGAAAACTAACTATCCCAGCCAAAACCAGGACACCCTTTATATTTATCTATCTATCAGACAGATAAACACAGATTATATAGAAATATATACACACAGATATGCATCTGTATTAATTTATACATAATCTCTAAAAAAAAGAAATGCAATGTACCTTAAAACATATCTATGCATCTAATTCCTTTCCTATAAAGAGTTTCAGATCAAATAAAAATCCCAATAATAAATGAAAACTGTAAAGAAAAAAATTATAAAAATGGCTATATTGAAGTATTTCAGATTTATAAACCCAAATATTTATGCAATTTTTAAAAGCATTAACAGAAGCAGAAAGGTTTCCAAACCAAACTTCTGTCTATTTCAAAGGAATTAAAGCTCAAAAATTGCATTCTCCGACTAATTTTCTTTGATATCAAGATATAGTTCTTTACCAGTTCAAATTTCCTCCAGTGAAGAGTCGTTTATTCTTCCACAAATCCACCTACAGTCTAATCTCTGCACCGAGATCTTTCATTATTACTCCTGTCTTCCACAAACATGACCTCAAAGATTAGCTTTAAAATTCATGACAGATTTATATCTTTTTGCTCTTCACCCTTGATAGAGTTGTGGAATCAACTGAAAGGGCAAGGAAAGTAAGACGCAGAACAATAAATCCTTCCATAGAAGCAATTTTGCTCCTAATTTTAAACACTCTAGCATAATTTCTTTTTTATTTCTACATTTGTGCTAAATTGCTATTTTCTTACCTTGGTGCCAATAGCAATAACAAGGTGTTTAGAAAGTTCACTGCTATCAAAGCAGTAGGGGCATTTTTCCATGCATGCAGCGAGTTGCTGGTGCTCACGGATTGCTTTTCTTCTTTGTACTTCCTCCTCTTCCCCACTGCGTGCTCTCTTGGCTGCTTTGGAAACAAACATGTCATCCAGAGTGTAGTAATCTCTGTCAGTTTTTTCCATGAGCTGAAAAGATATGCAGAAAAATTGCATGTATTTATAAAGTAGCAAGAAAAAATACTTAGCTCTTTGTAGTACCCTTCCTTGAGAAAAGCATGAAATACATAAGCAGTAGCATTTCTTCCTTTCATATGGCATCTGCTGCAGATGGAATCATCAGGTACCTCTCCTGAGAGCAGTCATACACAATCTGAGCACAGATATTAAAATATAGATAAGTGACAGCAGTGAGAAGAGTATATTACTATATTCCATTTCAAATTAAGGGCTAGATATTTCAGTATTATCTTCACATAACTTCAGCTATCTTTAAATAGATGCACAATTTTATATATCATTTATATCACATATTTTATCCTCTCCCTTCTCCTCCTCCTCTCCTTTTACAACAGCCATTAAATCATTTTTTGTGAAATAACTAGACCATGACTCTGCACTTCATATTCACGTTCTGTGAAAATATGCCAACAGTCATTCTTAACAAGTGAACAGGACTAAGCCATTTTGGGAAGCAAACAGTCTTTGCCTTCAATACTAAGTCTTTCTGAGTGCACACCTGCTGCACACCAAAAAAAATCTTAATATGTTTCAGGATCCTGACTAGGGTAGCCCTAGCAAAGGACTAATGCTAACTGAAGGCATTTGGAAGGCATGCCATCATAACTGAAGCACAGTCTCCAAACTAAAGAACTCTTCCAAATATCCCAGGCATAGTTCCTGTAGATAATTAGATAGATAGATAGATAGATAGATAGATAGATAGATAGATAGATAGATAGATAGATAGATAGATAGATACATAGACAGACAGATAGACAGACAGATAGATAGACAGATTTTAAAAAGACAGATTTTTTTTGTAGAGTATGTAAGTAACTTTCCCCAAAAAGGGGAGCAGCTCTTGGTTTTCCCAAATACTGCAGTTCTCTAACACAGATCAATACCTTATCTTAAATATGCTCAGTACTTTCCTTATCAAACAACTGAGGAGGAACCTCCTTAATATTACTTTATTCAGCTATAATACACTTAACTGCTTATGTGCATTTCCTACTGGAACCTACTGCAGACTAAAATCAACAGTTCAACTACATTCTGCTTCCTCTGTCTTACTATAATGCTGTAATTCTACATTTAACAGAAAAAGGAGATTCCTGAGATTTACAAAAGATATGCAGTGGTTTGGGTGTCTAAAATCAAGTCTCTTTTCTTCTCTCATGTAAGCATGAAAAAGGTGAAGTTAGACAAGCAGCAGAAGCACTGCTTAGAGCATAGCAGCATTTTGTTATTACTAAACATAAAGTTTGGGGGTTTTTCGTAAATAAAAATTCTGCCATGAGAACAGAAACACACAAGAAACCTGACAGTTGGCAGACTAGAAAGAAAAGGAAGAGTGGAAATCACAACACTTTGTCTATCAGGAGTATCAAACACAGAACAGAATACCATTACTACTTCGCTCTGCTTGCACTTAGAAGTAGTCATGGAATTTTCTGGTTTGTTACACACAACCTCTTCTAAATAATAGTACTTTTCAAAAAACTCCACAGAATCCCTTGTGATAGAATAAATATTCATCTTATTAAACAGCCTGGAAGATGCCTCTCTTCAAGATGGATAAATTGCTGTATACAACATGATATCTGGGATCCAAAGTAAAATTCTTACATACAAAGTAGCAAACTTTTATAAAGTAGGTGCTGTCTAAAATCCAGATTTTGTTTCTCCTGGTACAGTCATGACAAACAGATCATAGAACCATACTATGATTTAAGCTGAAAGAAACTTAAAATATCACCTTCCTCTAAGCCAAGTTGCCCAGGGCCCCATCCAGCCTGGTCTTGGACACTCCAGGGATTGGGCAACCACAACTTCTCAGGGCAACTTGTCCCAGAGCCTCATCTTCCTCAAAGTAAGGAATTTATTCCAAACAACTAAACTAAATCTACCCTCTTTCTGTTTGGGGCCCTTAACCCTTGCTGTATCTGCCTGTGTGAAAAGTTGCTCTCCCTCTCTTTTGTAATCCCCCTTTAGGTACTGGAAGGTGTTATAAGATCTCCTTGGAGCCTTCTCTTCTCCAGGCTGAACAATCTCAACTCTCAGCCTGTCTTCATAGGAGAGATGCTCCATCCCTCTTTTAAAACATTTATACTTCTATTTGTACAATAAGGTGCCCAGTGAGTTCTGCCAATTGCATTATTTGGCTATAACTAAATCTCTCAAAAAGAAGTTAAAGGGGAATTGAAAGAACAAGAATAAAGTGTTCTTAAAAATGCCACAAGGAAAGCAAGTAATCATTTAAAAAACGATTTCTTTCATACATATATTCTGCCATACAAAAGACAGAGCTAGCACACATCCAAAGAAGGAACTAAGCTGATGTATTACAGCTGCTGGAAAGCTGCTGTTCTGCATCATAGGTGCAGCATCACACCTGCTAAACATGAGAGCCAACGCATTTTGGAAGCTGTGTATTTAGTTCCCTCACTATGATTGATATTGTTTGGTATTGCCGTTGCTGCTCAGGTGCTGCACAGAGATCAGAAAGAAGCAGGAAGTCATTCTGATCTATCAGTTTAAAGTTGGGATGTCCTACAATACATCACTGAATTACCTAAAGCTAACAAAGGAAATTCAGGTATCTATAAGGGCAATGCACTTGAAGTCCTTGATGCTACCAGATGCTGACCAAAGCCCAGAGGTGCTAAACTGACATGTTCATAAGACAGATCAGCTTGTAAGATCAGATCAGAAGTCCCCAGTCTTCCTACTTCACCTCTCTTTATTCTCAGCTTACCTGCCACATTCTTCCTTCATATACGCCCTCTTTTTTTTCCAGCTTTACCTTCTCTTTTGGCAAGCACTGATTAACCAGAGGACACAAAGGCAGCTTTAGGACTCTTAGCATCAGGCAAAATGACATGGCCTCCCACAACTCAGAGCATAATTGTGCAACTATGTCATTTCTACCGTTCACCTGATTTTTCACAACCAGGATGCAGCTTTTATTTAACCAACAGAAAAGAAACACAATTGTGCTTGCCCTGGCCAAGAGAGGCCCGAAATACACAACCATTTAAACAGCAGTCAGGGAAGGCATCCAAACTTCTCTCAGAAGCCCTCAGGGCTTTCATTTGGACAGCTCAAATACAGTGCAAATGTGGCTAAAACCCAAGGAAAGGGATGAGATCTCCAAGCATTCGTCAAAGGAGTTTAGAAAGAAATCAGCATATGACTATGCATAAATTAGAATGATTTGAGAGAGGGAAAAATTATAGTGTTGTATTTTCTGATTAAATCCTTATCATGGTAATTACCATGAATAATATGAATATATTACATTAATTATTTCATTATATAACATTGTTTACTAAATAATTGAAGCCCTTTTCAATTTGTTACATTAATGGAGCCATCAGGCACCACGGCATGCAGCTAGTTCCAAAAGTAACTCTTGCAAATCTGTGCAAGGTACACTCCAGGGTCAGACTCATTTTTCTCCAACCTATGTTCAGGCCACTGGAACCATATCTCATAGCTTGATTTTGAACCAATTCTGTTTTTTTCTTATTCCACAGTAAAACCCCTGGTGTCTTATACCCTGCTGGCTTCCTACACACTCCACCTCAAGCGTGCTGCATGTTGTGTCTCTCATTTCTCCCTCTGCTGCTATTACTTGCTTTTTGGGTGGCCCCTTCGAATAAAAAGTCCTGTTAAAGAATTGAGTATCATTGTGATACTGAAAGGAAACCTTAAGAGCCAGAACTCCTAATGACTGAGATTATACTTGTATAATATCTCAAGCATACTTTTTTCCCCTCTTCAAATTTCCTTTGAAATTTGAGGATAAAATGGGAAATTCTATTAAACACAATTAGCAGAGGAACAAAAGATACCTGCATGGTTCCAGTGTGGGTTATTTTCAGCTTTTTAGTACTGTTTCTTTTCTGCTTATTTTCTTGCTCCAATTTGTATGCAACTATTGAACTTATGCTTTTCCTGTTTCCTTGCTAACGCAATCATAGCTAGAGTTACTTCCAAGTAAGCTAATAAAAGTGCATCTGCTTGAAAAATTTGTGGAAAAAAAGTCTATAGATTGTATAAAATGTATCAGTTTGGGTTTAAATTGTCATGGCAACACTGACGTCTTTAAATGACAGAGTTAATATTTGTGGAATGTTGTATCATAATATATTTTAGGAAGCTGCAAAAAAGAATAATCTATTATTTTAGAATACAAACCTGAGTGACATAAGAATACATCTCATCACATTTAAATTTATTCAGTATTTAGCACCTATTCTGAACAACAAAATCATCTCAGAGAAGTGTTTCTGATCTCAAATAACATTTGCTTAAGACAAACAAAGACAGAATTTTATCATGTAAACCTTATTACAATTCCAGTCTCCCTGTGATCACAGATATTTGAATTTTCAGGTTTAATTCATCATATAATTCAGTGAATAGGCATTTTCAAAACCTATCTTCACACTGAAATAAAGAATATTTTAAACACATAGTATCAAAAGATTTTAAGACAGTGCACAGAGTGCTTTTAAGGCCTGTGTCACTGACAAGAAAAGATTACTCACCTTGTCAGTGAGCAAGGTAGTTCAGAATGACCTTTGAGCAGCAGAAGTGAAAGGAAAAACAGATGTCAGAGGACTGCTCAAGGGCTAGGGACCAACCTCCTTTTTGTTTCTGCTATTTGAAATGAAAACTGTAGATTTTGCTATAAGTAGCTATTATGACAGATAAAACTTTATATAAAAGTCAATGGCCTAAAATGTAAACCAAACAAAAATACCTTCAGCCAGAGAATTCTATTAAAACTCTGATTAGCATTTCACTTTACAGTTATTCTTGGCCATAATTTTAACGTCTAAGAAAGACTGTCCTGCACAAGTCTTCATTTGCAACGTATCTTGTAATTTTAACATAATTCTGGAAGAATCCTAAATGCTTATACAGTCTACACAGTTCTTACTGTTTCGAGGTTTTCTTCCCTAATTCAGCTGTCACTACTGTTGATTTGTTTCCACATGCAGGAACAACTTTAGCTTTGTGTCCACACAATATGCACAGAAGGATGTTTAGTGCATTGAATTGAAATGTAGCAGAACAAGGTGCTGGAAATTTTTTCCCTCGGGTTTTCTCAATAAATTTTTTACAGCAAACCATGCCCATGATCTTTAAATAAATGTAAAAAGCAACAGGGCACCAGAGCTTTACTGGTTTTATCATGTCTATTACATATTGTGCTAAAATTGCTTCACCATGTGAAGAAGGAGAAGGAAAAGGTTCATTACATAACAGTAGCAGCAGAAGCAACATTTTGCATTTTTTACTTTAGCTTCTAAGGTTTATTCAATACTATAATTTTGGTTTATGATGATGGAAATGCAAAAATGTGAACAGGTAGATTTGCACAGAAAGTAAAAATAATAAGGCTGAAAGTAATTTTCTATTTTACAGACTTTTACAGAAGCAAGGAAAGGAAACATGCAAATTTCCTTTTTGCAAACCTGTAATACCAGAATACCTCTTGGCTAAATCCATAAAGGGGGTCAGCATTACTAAGAGAGCATTTTATTTTTGACTGCTGAATACCTCTTAGGAATTACTGCATACATTTTAAAATAAAATTAGCTTCTGGCCAAAATTAAAATGTCCTGATGAACAACACAAACTAATTGTTCTCTCTTTCTTTAAGTAAAATATAGAAAGGAAAAAAAAATGCTTTAGTAGAATTAACACATACAAATACAAGGTAATTTTTCTTGAGGTAATGCTCTAGGAATCAGTCTCTAAACACCCACAAGCATCTATTGACAAAAGTGAAAGGATTACATAAGTCTTAACAGCATGAATTTGGGAAAATTGAAGCACTTACAACAGTCAAAGGCTGAAGAAACTGTTACAGACAGGGTACTTAAAGCAATCAGTAGTGAAAATCTAAGACTTCGCACATATTTTATACTCTAGAAATGTCAGAAAAAACAGTTTTCAAATGTTTTATTGGGTTTTTTGTATCCTAAAGTCATGCTTCTCCTACAGTGAGAACCAAAACCACTTTCAACAGTAAAGAAAATAAAAACTAGAAATAGTGATTTAAGTGGATCTTTTTTTTCCTTGAGACATAACAGTGAAACATGAACAAATCAAACTCTAGGCCTGCTTTTTTTCCATATATCAAAAAGATTGGTGTTGAGTTTTAAAAAAGATTTTTTTCACCACTGTAAATTAAAGATTTCAAACTGCTGAGATAAGTGACACCCACATCAGCCACCTTCAAACAGAGGCCTATGGGCAACAGGGGGTAAAAGCCTCAAACACAAAAATAAGAAAGGACAAGAGGGCAATGATAAGTCAGAATCTAAATTTAAAACAAAGACTCAAAAGGTAAACAAATAGCAAGGAGACAGGAAAATCCCTTCATCTCATCTCATCTTGTTGAGCTCTTGAGAAAAGGAGAGGCGGGAAAAAGATTTAGTAAGTACAAGTATGGCTTGAACATTGCAGATGTTGAGTCTGTCAATCTGAGTGAGAGTCTGGCATAAGATAACATACAGGCTTTCACTTGCCAATGGGATTAAACAGAGGTTTCATGAAGAGAGACTTTGGGTCTACGTACTGATATTTCTTCCAAATCCCATTTAAGGAAATAAATCCTTTCATGAATTATACCCTTCTATTTCTACATCCCCATCTCTCCCTACAAAACTGCAATTATGTTATTACCTTCAATAACAACTAGCCTGTATTTCATTTGAAATACCATTAAAGCACTAAATATCAGGAGAGTAACACTGATCTAGAGCAGAGCATTCAGCTGCGTAAAAGCCAGAAAACATGCTGGTCTGGCGTTCTCCCTCTGTTCCCATTTGTGAGAGCAGTGCCTATTCCCTCCATCCTCAACAGCTATGGCACTGGAAATTTCTATTGGGCATAGTCTGGGAAAGAAGCCCTGGGAAAATCCATTAAGCAAATAATACTGCCTTAGGCAGTTCACATTGATTAGATGAATTAAATTATTGAACAGAACTTAAGGGACAGGATCTCCCTTCTCCCATTCTAGGTAGGATATCATTTGTAGACTTGCAGCAGTTTCCTCCCACCACTCTTTTACGATATGACAGATTAATTTTTGTGGATAGTTTTTTCATTTCGTAAATGAAGGCAGAAAGTGAAAGTAATTTGTATGTGTCAAATTTGTGTACTATGTTATCAAACTAAAACTGGCAAAAGAGATTTGTTTGCTAAACTTCCTGCTGGAATAAAACACTTTGCTGAAACCACTAAGGAGAGATGCAAGAATTTTGAAGACTTAACTTACTGTGCCCCAGATCAAAATGAAGATACCCCATGCAGTATAGACTAATAAAGTACATAAATAATCATCTAGAATATCTGAAATCACACCCAAATTTTTCAGACTGGTGCCAACACTACAGTGGTAACACTGATCTTGTCTTGTGAATAAGAATGCATTCTACAGACATGGAAAGACATGGAACCCTCAGAGAGGCCTAGGAGCCAGTTTCTTAATCTAAGATCAAGAAACAACCACCATCTGGGGAAGACCAACACATTTTTCGGTAACAGGATCTGGGAATCACCTGCACAGAAATTAACAAAAGCATTTTAGATCTTAACAGAGAAGAACAAATGGCATCTGAGATGCTTCTTTTTATGAAAGCCAAACAAAAATACCTTCAAATCCTAAATGGGACATTGTGTAGGACTGAAGGACTACAGTACCGTAAATCAAAATATGGACATTTTATTGGCTTTGACAAAGTATCTACTTCGAGCACCTGCTCCAATACACTTAGCCAGTAAATAAATAGCATGGCTCAATCTTAAAAGGTTGGTCAAGAAACTTGTTCTAATAAAATAATGTGATACAGTATACCTTTGCCTAGTAACAAAAAAGAAACACATTACATAGCATCTGATTGAAGCTCACTGAAGTTAGTAGGAATTCAGAGCCTTACAAAACTAAAATGAAGTATTTGCATAGGCTAGGAAACATAATACATTCTTGTAACATTATTAATATAATCTATCCTTCAAAAAAAATTAAACAAAAACAAAACAAGAAAACAAAAATGAAACAAAAAAAAAAGGAAAAAGGCATTTAGAATGAAACACACTAAACCCAGTTGCTTTCTCACCCAGTATGGCTATTTTATGTTGCAAAATCAATCTCCAGCAATGACTAAAACTTATGGGGGAGAATTCATAGAACTGACTCTTCTGCTACACATTTGCAGCATTTACTGTGGAATTCCTGAGCTAAAACCTATCTAGACCTCCCTATTTCATATTTACAATGAAACAGTATTTCACTAAGTTGCTATATCTTTTTTTGCTCCCACTTACAGTTAAGACCTCCACTGCATTTCATGCTCTACAACACAAGTTCTACAATTACCCTCTTCACTGAAAAAAATTCTCAAACCTTCATGTTAAACTCTGCTCTGTGGCCACTTCCCATTTGAGAAAAAAAAAAAAAAAAAAGAAAAAAAAAGTTGTATTCTATTAAAATTTTATAGCAGCTGCCTTCCCTACCCCTCCACCCACTCCCCACAAGCTGAAGAAATTTTGTTTACTTAGGTTTTCTTCAAATGGCCACTGCTCCGTGCCCCTGATGATAGGGTATGCTTTAACAGCTTGGGCAGCATTCAAGATATGGGTGCACCATGCATTCACTACATGCTTTAAAATGTTCCTAAATTCTCCCTTTTCATAACCTCCAAAATTCTGATTCTCCTTTTAATCTCACCAGCATTGAAACGATGTTTGCAGACTCACAATGACTCTCAAATCAAGCATCAACAGCCTCTTGTATATGTACAGTCATGGTCCCACTCAGTTTCAAGATTACCAACATTTTACTTTCATTAATTCCGTCTTTCATCTGAATATTGCCTCAATACCTATGATGGGATCTCTTCCTTTTTATTTGAGAGTTCTATAGCATAATCTCCTGTGCCTAAACTAGACATTTTAATTCTTTTTATACCCATAATGCCTTTCAGAGAGCATTTAAAATAGGACAGGCAACTCACATCACTAAAATATGTACATCTCTCCAGTGACTCTCTCAAGTGAATCTTAAGAATCAGCTCAGATGTTTCACAATGTTAGAAAAATCCCTGCCTTGTAGTTGGAAATTCTACAATTTACAATTTACAGTGACCCCTATTTTTGACAGTCCTGTATAATTATGTAACCATAAATAATTCTCATCTTCCTCCAGGCCTTCCCTTTACTCAAGCCTTATGTCCTCCCTGATATTTCTAATAATAACATGCTTAATTAAAAAGTCATACACACAATATCTTACCTTTGATGCCATACGCATGAACAAGGAGTTTTGATCCTCTGCTGTTCTCATCTTCTCATTTTTGACCAAATCTTTCAGGTTCATACTATCATCATCCTGAAAATACCTTACTCTCTCTTTATCTACATGAGTAGGCATCTGGAAGTAAGCATATTAAAAATAAATATTAACCTAATGAGAAAAATCAGCTATAAAATTCAGACCCTAACAATTTCAACAAGTCTAAAGAACCATGAATCAAGCTAAGCAGATCCGAAACAACTGGGCTAACAGCTCCATTTTATCTAAGGAGAAAAACATCTTTCCTTCAATTGCATCACTATGTCTAAATAAAAATATAGCCTCTTCCCAAAGTCATTATATCCTTAACAGCCTTAAGGTATCAGAGCTACAACATTACCATTTGGGAAAGATAGACAGTACGTCAGTGAAACAGTTAATTAGCTCATAAAATTGAAATATTCTAAAAATTCATTTTCATTATTGACAACTCCAAAGCTTTTGTAAACTCCCAGACATTATTGAAACACAGTAATCACAGACAGTACTGAAAACTTGTGTGAATATGGTACCTCTGGGAAATGTTGCCATTTTAGACTGAGTGCACAAGAGAACAGAGATGTCCCTCAGGATAGGACTAAACTAAATTCTGAAGGAGTACAGGGAGTGGTTATTAACATAAAGCAGGATAGCATTTTCCAAAACAGAAACAACAGGAAAATGACAACAAATTCCTCACCCTCTTGTGTCTTTCGCTGCTCCATAGCAGTGCTGCAAACTGATCTCTTCTACTAATCAAGAATGCTTGCTAGAATTATGAGGTAGTGTCACCTCTCCTTATCTCAAAAAGTTCAAAGTGCTACTATATTTACTATTGGAAACAATTATCCTAAGAATAAAACACTGCTCCAGCTTCCAAGCTTCTTATTATTCCCCAAAGCACTTTGTTACAAAGATTAGGTCATAATTATTATTAACATCAGCAGCCATATTTTTCATTAGAACTAAAGTGAAATCAGCCCCTGAGAGCTGAGTATCTCAGCAGATCTTTCTTAATTTGGAAATAAGCAGCTCTGCTAATCTTTGTTATTTACATAACTTTATGTACTACAAACTAAGAGACTGTGATCACTTTTTCTTGAACGTGCATTTAAATAAGCCCTAAAGTGATCCCTTGGGAAATGCAATCTGAAAATAAACTAAATATATGCTTAACAAATATGTACTCTAGTATTTAATTACTATCATCTTCCAAAAGGAACTTTTTAATTACCTATTGACATTCTGATAAGATACTCATTAATTATGTCATCATAAAAGTTAAACTACAAAATCATTTAAGAATTGCAGTTCAATATTCAGATTTGTAAAACTTACCATCTGCTGCTTTCTTCGTCCTCCTTTTGGCTCCAGTGGCTCTGTTGGTCCCATCACAGGCCATGCCCTTCCACTTCCATCTGTTCTGACAAGGACGACTTGTTCATCTTCTTGACGGCTTGAAGCCTGTGTCAGGTTTTAAGGCATATTTTAAAACAGATGGTACAGACAAGCCAAAAGAAATACCTAATCCACATTAAATAATGTTTAAAATCCTAAAGATTAAGTAACAGATTCTTTATGTTTTGTGTGTTCAGTATAATTCCAAGTAGACAGTTTCACCTTAGTGAGGTATTCTTTTCAAATGCCGAAAGAAAAAAAGTATTAGAAATACATTCAATTAGTTAAATGCAGAGTTTTTCTTTCCAAAAGAACCAAGTTTGTATTCTTGCTTTTTTCACATAAAGCTTTATCTCCAGAAGACACACAATGCTTCTAGAAGGGCTAAACAGATAATATTGAATTAATATACACCACCATCATTATAATGCTGCAATCCTGAAAACCATCTGCACAAAGCTACAGCCCATTACCACTTCTTTTGTGGACTGGGGATGTGGAGAATGACCACCCTAACCTCAGTCACCCAAAAAGTTACAGAACCTGTCTTCATGAGAAGTCCTTTATAGGGCCCCAAATTCACAGGGTGTTCTCATACTTAAATAAAGATATATTATCTATAAACACAACAGAGGGGAAAACAAAGGGAGAAATTCTTCACCAAAAAGAAAGCATTTCACTTTCTAAAATATTAAGAATAATTTTTTAAAAAATTAAAAGCCTGTGAACTTCCTCATTATATGCCAAAGATGTTTAGGTAAATCAGTTGGCTAATTACTGCACATAATGGGGTCACTACTTAATCAGATGATATTAGGACAGCCTTTGTCAAGTCTTATAAACAACTTCATTAATCTCCATTTCAAGCTATTTCCTACCAAACTGCTTTCCACCTGCCATCCTTGCCTAAGGAAAACTTGTCCCAGAAACCCAAATAAAGTCTGGGAAACCTGTAGATACTGAAGTATACTCAACAGCTTAATTACATTTTTTCAAGGAAAGTCATATGAAGGTAGAAGTTATGGACCAAAAAACTACCTGGGTAAGCCAGACCTCCCACTTCTGTAACACCAAAGGCAAATCTCATTTTGCAAAGCAAACCAAGATGTCCAGCACCACTCTGGTTCCAATAAGAATATTTTCAGAGAATACAACAAGACTTATTTCCAGCATCAGCCAGAGACATGTTATCTGTGTGTAACCCATACCTCACCTGTTACTTTTCAAAAGGTAAGGGCTTTTGTCCCTACTGGGAGGGGGAGAAAAGGTGGTTCAACCCAATAGAGAAAAAGTCTGTGTGCATTCACCCCACACATGTCATGTGATAAAAGCTGACTGAGACACAAACAGCCAGACTGGGGGGACCATGTTTTCTGGTCATCACTATGCCATAAAACCTTACAGCAGACACAGAAAGCAAAGATGAAGTTAACATCAATAAGAAGATATCACAGGAAACTTCTCAAATGCCACAATTCCTTTAAAACTTGGGTAAAGTTTGGAGGTTGAACACATAACCATAGATACTACAGTGAAAACTCAAAATACCAGAGCATTGCTAATTAGTCTGAAATGATGCAGACCTTTGCAGAGGAGAAAAACCCCACCTTGTGCTGCCCTGTTCTTTTGCAATTCTTCTTGGCCTTCTGAAATGTTTATATACTTGGAGTCAGATTCTCAGAGTTCTCACGGACTTTTCATAAACAATTCTATTGTTATCATAACGACTTTCTGATGTTGACAATTCCTCCTGGTAGGAGGAGACATTGATGGACTGTGGCTTTGACCAGTGTGGTTGAAGAGGTTGAACCCCATCATCCAATCTGGTCTCATTTTCAAAACTTTATAAATATTGAAGTGAAAAATTAAATTGGGCTTTTCCTGCTTGGACAGTCGTGCCGTGTCTGTGTCATTGTTTGTGTTGGTAGTACAACAACCTTGTTCTAAACTCACCACACCCACATGGTCAAGTAGGGATACAAAGCTCTCCCAAGAGGAATAGTCAAATGCACACAGCAGACCCTTTACAGTCTTCAGTGAATAATCTACCAAGTGACCACTTCTGAAGGGTCCTGTCTATGTGAAATCCTCAGTCAGGAGCAGCTTTCCAATCATTCAGCTCCTTTACCTGCTGCATGTATAGAGTCTCCAAAAGGATGCAAACTTCAGATCTCTCCTTCCCTCCACCTTTGTGTTACTGAAATAAGAAAAAGGATGACCTTCTCCATTCCCAGTCTCTAAACTTTAACCTCACTGTATACATGAATTTTAAAAAATACAGATCACTAAAACCAATAGTCATTACATTAGCAATGCTTCAACAACTGCAAAGAACAGTAAATACCAGATTCTTGTATCAATTTACAAACATTTAGTTCCTTTTAAAGAAAGCCATCCCAAAAGTTGTCTTCACTGAAATTCTTAATATAGATATTTCAAAAAGAATGTCATTGATGTGCGGGCTGTTATTTTCCCAAACATTAATGGAATTCACAAGGTGTTCTACGTGTCAGACTTTCTTTGCTTTTGAAGAATGGGTCTAAAATGTTAGATCCAAGGAACACTTGCACTTTCTTTTTTCTTCCCATTTCTGCATGCTTACACACTAACGTACAAGCAGCAGAAGAGTATCTTCTGGATCTGAACCACGGAACGAGTTAGGACAGGGACAGGGAATGGAGAGGGCAGCAATAGATATAATACATACTGAATTCTTTGAGTAAGAACTCTACAGCTGACAAGGTTTTGTCTGCCTTGTGAGGGCTTGAGGTTTTTTCTCCCTAATTTCCAAGAGTCCTGAGTCCTGACACAAAGCATGTAATACTGACTATAATGTATTTAGATTGAATATTCCAGAGGGTAAAAAAAATGGCAAAAAATTACAGTAATTTTTAGCTTTAGAATACAAAGTACAAAAAAAATAGAAGTGGTCCTTCAAAGGAAGATTAAAGGAAGCAGATAAAAGGATAAAATAATTATGGACAGTAGGAAGACTAATGTGAAGTCATGTGAGAGACTAACAGCAAATGCAGCTAGGAACCAAAATGAATCCAATGGATGCAAGCCAAACATGATTATTCAGAAGATTAAAGATGTTATTAGAGGTAAATATGTCCTTCAGAACTCAAAACTCTATCTAAATAGAACTGACTTAAAAATACAGCATAACAGAAATTTAACTTTATTAATGAAAAAATTTGATTTTTAGGAGAATCTTCCTAACCATAATTAGTAAAGCTATTTCTAAACACATCAGAAGCAAAAAGCTTTCTGGAAGAAAAAGGTGCTCAAGTGGTTACAGCATTATCAGAGGATGACATTTGAATAACACATTAATTAATTGTATTTTATTCAGCAACACTTTTTGAAAGATAAAAAAAATAGAACAAACTTTAGAAATCATCTTTAAACTGAAATGTTAGTAAAAAGAGTTTAAGTAACCTGCCATGAAGTTACGATTTTCCTAGAGCTTCCAAAAAATAATTCCAATATATAATGTCCACATCCTTCAGCATACTCTATAGCCCTGAAACAGGTCTCAGTACAAAAATAATGGAAAGTGACCAATATAATAAAAGCTTTAAAATGTGCCAAAGGCTGATCCTGGAAATTCTGGGGCAATGTATCTAACATTTGTAATGGACAAGTTCACCCAAGTACAATAAAAACCAAACTTCCTCTACACTTGAACAATTACACCACATTAAGAAAGAGCATTTGCAGGCAATATCCACAACTCACAGAAATAAAGACTTTTTCAAAGGAGTGTGGATATCAATCTAACTGCAAGAATTACTCAGTGTTCACTTTTTATCTATTGATATTTTCTTTACACTTGCATTCTCATGACTGTATGGCATGGTATAGAGTAACACAATGTGGTCATTGTGATATAATAAGTACTCATTAATAATTATGATCAGATAAATAGTATTTCTATTAAGTACTACTTAAGTTTAAAAATATATATTACTTTTAATACACCTACTGTTAAATGTTAAAATTGAAGCTGGAGAAGAGTCTCAGTCACTATCCCTGGATCTTGCAATGATTGCAAAACACACAGTATAATTTACAGTCTGAAATGAATAAAAATAGTGTCTATTTCCAGAATGACAGAGGAATTGTTTGTTGCCATTAATTAAGGAACATGAATTTTTACTTCAGGCCAATTAAATATGCAAAGTACACAGTTGTTCTCACCAAATGTACAAACTGCTATAAAGCAATTAACACTCAAGTGAACAAAACAAGCAGAGAAGTCTGGTTTTGAAAGATAAAAGCTTTAAATTAAATACATAAATAAATAAGATACAGATATGAAAAAGATTTTTGAACTCTCCAGAGATTATCCCTGTGCCATAATCCAGCAGGAGGAAGTGGAAATCCTCTGCCACACCAGATGCACAGCTTAATTTGAGGAACAGACATTGAAGCAGGTGAACAAACGAAATAATCAGGCCAAGCATCTAAGATCCACTCAATTAGAACTGGTTTTCAATCCCAGTAGCTAAAGGGAATAAAATATATTTTAATAGTCAGTGTATTGTGGGGTAGGGAACAACTAAAGCTAAAAAACCCCCAATTTTTTTTTAATTACTGAGCCAAGAAAAAGCTGGACACTGCATGATTTGAAACCTTTCTGCAAATGTTTACTGAGAGCTACATTCAATGGTACAAGCACAGTGTAATGAAGGAATAACAAAGGAACAGCCCTCAGCAAGGAGCAAGCGTCTACAACCAAATGCTAGCTTTGTCAAATCAGATGCTGCATTAAGCATGCCACCTGCTTCCTTTTCCCTACAGTCTTTGGCAAACAGAAATGCTTTGAAAACTGCCTTATTCCTCTATTGGAAAAGTTTCCCCTTACCTTATAGTATCAGTAAGTGTCTAAAAGGTATCCAGCACTTCTCAGAGTGCTGGAATCTGCTATTTCTTCCATCCACTGTCTCCCGTTTTCTTCCATTGCTCCTTCTCCTCCCACTCCAGTTACCCTTCTCCTAGGCTCTCAGGTTGCACTCACTCATAATCACCAGTTACCAGAAGGACAAGTAAATCCCATGTAGAAAGAGCATCTGTCTCCTTCAGTGCTGGCTATTCCTAAGGACACCATGTCTCATATTCAGCAGTCATTTTATTCCCAACCCAGAGTCCCCAGGTAACAGGTTTCAAAGCATCTCTGTTCCCCTTCAGGCTCTAACATTTGTTGTGAATAGTGGCACTGTAACCTTCAATGTAATGTCTATAAAAATCAGTAGGTTTACCATTCCCTATAGTAAGACTGAGGTTTGCATCTCACAAAAAGATGAAATTAAAATGGTCAGAGGTCTATAACAGCAGTCCACTGAATACATGTTGTATCTTTGATTTCAGTTTCTTAAAGCAGAAAAAATGTAAGACTAAGAGAATTAGTAGCATGAGGAGGGAAAGCAAAAGCAAACTTCTAAAAACTAGGTTAAAAATTTAGTGTTTCAAGAAAGACTTCATAAATATATTAATGACTCACTATTACACATTCAAAAGCTGCTAACACAGTAATGGGATTTTTAAAAGGTTTTACCAGATCAGAAAGCTGGACTGCCCTAATTAGGCCCTTGTGTTTAACAGTGAAGAGAGCATTAGAAAATCTAAGGCAGGCTGCAACACAGAGGTTAACTATTCTACAGAAGACCATCTGTATCAGGTAGTGCTTGGTTTGTGCATAAAGCACGAGACTAAAAAAACCTCAGAAACTCCAAACCATTGAAAAGAATCAGGTCTCTATCCTTTCTTTCTACCAATAAGTGAGTGACACCCATTAATAACACAGTATGTAAAAAACTTCATTTGTTCTTATCGATATAAAGTCATTTGACCCTTAAAATTCAGCAATTCTTTGTTCTTGTATGTCTTGTTCTTTGTATTACAAAAAGGTTATTTTGGCTAAACTGTTTATTACTCAGAATAAGCAGTTTATTAATCCTTATTAATCTCAGCTTTACAATGAATGCCTCTGATCAGCCCTGCATGCAGAAATGTTTCTGTTTCTGTTCAGTGTTTATTTTCTTAAAGCATCTTTAAGATGGGGTGATCAGAATATCATCTCTTCAGTAGAATGGCCAAACACAAATCTAAAGTCAAATTCAGTAAGAGTCATACTGCCAGCCTCTGGAAGTGATAACATATAACTTACTGCAGCTTGCAATGTGTCTGTCCAGTGATGCACCTAGAAATGGGGAAAACTAAAGCAATTGAGTCTAATTTTAAAATAATACTGGATATCAGGAAGCCGCATAGCCTTGAAAATACAACTTTTAAAAAAGCTCTAAATATTTGATACTGTAAATTGTTAGCTACACTTTGATATGGTTAGTCACTTGGCCACATCAATGAGCCACCGTAGGTTTGAGACGTAAGAAAACCTGTAAAAAATGCAATGATTAGATGGCTTGTTTTTACAGCAAGAACATCTGACAGAAAACATATATACTGAGACCACAAAAAAGAGAAGTATTGCAGCATGTTGCTTCTTACATCCACAGATTTCTATTTCATCTTATCAACTGATTTAACACAGTGAAAGGGTAAATATAGCAGTAAAAATAAGTAGAAATTTAACATGCTGTTGGGAGAAGAACAGAGCCAGAAAAAATGGCACCATCAGTTACAAGTGCTGCATGGCACTTGGATATGGTTTTTGTCTCTGGTGTTAAAGCATACTTGGAAGTTTTTATACTGTCAGTTAGAACTCTAAGAAGTTTTAGCCATTCTGCCCTTTTATAGTTTTTACATGTACTGAAATTATAAGATATTTTACATTGTTCAGTTACTGATACAATTTCTCCAACATGTTTTAATTGCAAAAGCCAATTTCCTATAAATTACATTCAGAAAGATAAACCACTTTGTCTTAGTATGTCTTTGTCTGAAATAATTGTGTAATCCTCTCTTACTGACATCAACCAGAATGTTCAGGAAATATACTAATCAATAACAGCATACACCTATTAGTTTTTAAAAGTATGCACTAATGATATGAAAGCTGTTCTGCAGAAGTATACCCCATTCATTACTCCGTGTTACATTTAGAGCTAGTCAAGTCTGTATGGAAAACACAAACTTTTGCTGGAGAAAGAATGGCACAGCCATCTTGCAGACAAGATTCAAGTATGATGGAACAGCAGGAATCAGGAATTATGATGAGCTGAAAACTTCTGAGAGTAAACAGGCCATGAGCCATCTGTTGCTGTATCTCCCCACCATCTGAAGTTCCAAATAAAATCTTAGACTTTTACTGTGCATTTAGTGAGTATCATTAATCTCCAGCCTTCTAGTTTTTATACAAGTGTCTCAGATATACTTCTCTGCAAAACAATTTTAAATAATTTTTAAAGGACTCATTACATATGGTAAGTCTATAAGCATTCCTACAGCTGTATTTAGGTTCTGCGTTGGTTAAATCAGAATGAAAGTTATGAAAACATACTACAGGTAAATTTTGACAACCAAACATTTTCATTGCAGAAAAATATCTGTGTTTATAGTCTCAATCCCCAAACCTAAAATTAAACATCCTGGCACACCTGCAATTTTGAATGTTAATTTTCAGGGCGATTTGGCTTTTGCTTTCGTTGTGTTTGTTTAGCATTGGCTTGGTTTCTTTTTAAATAAAAAATCCCCACACATCAGAAGCATTGATTATTTTCCTTTTTTCTTCCACTTCCTACTCTGGAGTACTAATCACTACCTAAATTTTACATATACACACATATACACAAACACACACACACCACCTTCCTTTGAAACAAGTTGTCTCCTTCACCAAGGAATCACTATAATTTTTTTAGCTATTTTTGAACAGGTCAATCTTGAAAACATATGAAAAATAAACATACATTCTTGTTTTCCCCATTATTGTTACTGGAACCAATAGAACATTATTTCAGGTTTGTTCCACAACTGATTCCTCTCAGCTACCTACTCCTAATGTCACATGATTTACTTCTGTCAGGATAGTAACTCCACAGCAAATCATTTCCCGTGATGAAGATCCAGCATGTTCCATCCTGTCTCTCCTAATGCAAAACTATATACAATGGGATGCAATGGATGGAATTTTATAGAATCAGAGAATATTACGGGTTTGGAAGGGACCTTAAAGATCATCTAGTTCCAACTCCCTGCCATAGGCAGGAACTCCCTTTAGACCAAGCTGCTCAAGGCCTTGTCCAACCTGGCCTTGAACACTGCCAGGACTGGAGCATCCACAACCACCCTGGGCAACCTGTTCCAGTACCTCATATTCTTCCTAATATCTAACCTAAATTTCACCTCTTTCAGTTCATACCATTACTCCCTGTCCTATCACTACAGTTCCTAACGAGTCCAGCTCTGGTTTACCTGTAGGCCCCCTTCAGACAAGTAGGATCTGAGATTTAAGCCAAGCTGTTTTATTCAGTTTATTTTTTAAAATCCAGTGTTAGTTCTTCAAAAAGAATTTTAAAAAAATTATTCATATTGAGCTAGTTTCCCTAGAATTCTCCCTCAGTCCTGGAGTTTAATGAATCTCAGGAATCCAAATTAACATCAACCTTCAATACATCAAAATTTGTGTTCAGATAGGAGGTGTTGGAAACATAATCAATCTTATTATTTATACTCAAAAAAATTAAATAAAAATAGCAGAAGCACTTGAAGTACATGGAGCTCTTAATATTATCCAAGTTTTCACTAAAAGATGAGCCCCATTACGCCATAAAACTCACCAAATTAACTTTTCCCTGCACCATAAATCTTTTCCACCTGAGGGCACAAGCAGTGGCCTGGAGTCTGTTACTCTTACAGATGCAACAGGTGGCCTAGGAAAGGTTTTCTCCTTTAAAGCAGCATCATGCCAGCCATTGTAAAGTGAAATGCTGTGCCTGCCAAAATTCAAGTCTTACTCTACGGATATATTCTATGCCCAAGAGGCTTCACAGAAACACTTAATACTCTTCAGCAGAAAAACATTCATACTAGACCAAAGGCTGAAGGACTTCCATAGAAAATTCAGTTATTCAAATGAAGATTTTATGTGATTAAATAATTCATATTTTCCCTATGTATTCTCAAATGCATAACAGAAAAGCCTATAGCTGTTTCTATTTTTCAGAACTCTCTTCTTTTAAGTAATCAATGACACTATACCCTACCATGTTATTCTGCTTGAAGTACCACCTTCCAGCTTTCCTTCAATTTTGTATTGATTTTGTGTTTCAAATGCAATTCATCATTATTGAAAACTGTCTCTAGCATTTGCTCAGCAGAGACTACATTCTGTTTCCTGCATGCTAATTATGTTCTATGGAATACACGAAAAAGCTTAGGGTTGAGAAGCTTTTCCTCTAAGCCATACTTAATTTGGGTTTGGAAACAGTTTAAAAAGATACATACTCTTATACTATATTCATACACCACCATGTTGTTGGACTAGATGTTCATGGTAAGTCCCTTCCAAAGGATATATTCTATATTCTGCCTCTTCCTCATATAAATTTTTACCTTCCAATTTTTGTAGTAGCAAAACGCACTGCAAATTATGTGCCTCAAAGGAGTGCTAATGCTCCAGATATGGTTTGTTAAATAAAAATACTGAATAAAAGTATAAATTACATCAGTTGTGACCAGTACTGGCAATGGCAGAAGTGATATGCTCATAACCAATCTAATAAAATTCAGAATTGTGTAGCACTTTCAGAACAGAAATACAAACTGTATTTAAGAGGTAAGCTATGACCACATGGAAGTTGTTTCCTAACAGCTGACATCTCCACAACTTTCTGCTGCCAACTTACATTCAATAGGTATCATTTTCATTACCTATCCCAACTCAGAAACCCTATGGTACAGCATCCTTCTCCTCACACAGTTTAACTAGGACTCAAAGTGCAGCCTTGCTTTCTCAAAATGCCCATGAGAAATTAGACAATAAGCATCTGAAAATAAGCATAATTTCATTCTAGCCCAAGTGAAATCAAAAGTTTTTGATTTCCATAGACCCTGAAGATTGCATCCTGCTCAAGCTTAAAGATAAAAGCACAATCTAAATGTGGCCCAAGTGTTTAAGTACAATACCCAAATTCCATAAAAATATAATTTAACTGTATTCATACTAAAATTAATAGGGTTACATACTTAAGGCAGCCTGCAGTGAACAACAGGGCTTCTACCCAAGCTGAAACTTGGTGAAATGTATCAGCTGAGAAATACAACATTTTTAAACTCCAAACATCAGTTTTTGAAAACTACTTCACAACCACATATTTGAGATTGCTTGGGGTAGAACGCTTGTCTAAGTCAGAAAGTTATAAAACTAGTCACTAAGTCACACTGTAAAAGCTCTATTTGCCTCACTCTCACTTACAAACAAAGTAAAACGATATAAAATTAAACTGGGATTTAAGCTAGCACGCTACAGTCCCTACAGTCCAGTTTCTTGATCACTTTAAGGCAGAATAAACCAGCACCTCTATCAAAAAAAATTGATCCTGTCTTCTGTACAAACCCCAGCCATTCATACACCCCATTATAAAAGCATAAGTCTTCACTCAGTCACACAGGAAACAGAATTGGGAAATTGATTCATGTCCAATTAATTAAGAAAAAAACTTCCAAGGGAGACGCATTCTAAATTGCCTTCCCTGCTTCCTGATTTATCTCTCCAGCTCTGCCAACAGAAATTGAAAAAAGGCAAAGCCACATTTTAGGACCTCCCAGCATGACATTGGCCATGCTGCTCCATAGAAGCAGAAACAGAACTGCCTGGAAAAAAATGCTTCATGTTTGTGTGCTGGTAATGGAAGCTATCAAAGCTATCAAACTTTGGAATCAATAGGATAGCCATTTGGAAAACCATTTCTGTGGAAACTGCTTCAGATACCTCACTTGCAATACACCTGGCTGAGGTGGCTGAGGCTGGTGTTTGGGTGGTCTATGCCACAGAAAGGCTGAGTCATGCAGAGTCAAGCACACCCTCCCAAATCAGCATCCCTTGTGTTACGGGATGGGCTGCTGAGACACACAGTGTGACAGAGCTGGCCCTTGATACACAGGAGTACCAAACATATCCTGCTTGTGTTCCAGTAGTCAAAACCAATTCAAAGCTGTAAAATCAGTAAGAATACCCTGGCATCACAAAGACGTGGCCTAGGGCAAAGCAACTGTAAGCTCTGCTGGATTTCTGATACTCAAACACCACACAGTACACACTAGAAGATGCCAGGAAAGAGGCACAGCAAGGCATATTCATAAATACTTACATTTGGTAATTTTGCAATGACTGCTGGATGTAAAAATGCACTAATTAAAAATTAAGATAAAAATCAGAATATGGCTGCAGACCAGGCCTGACCAAAATGGTGTCCATAACTCAGTATCTAAGGAATAGGTGCCCACCAACATTTCTGAGGCCCACGTACAACACACTCTTTACTTCCCAGATTTAAAATCTGAATGGATTTTTCCATATATGAAAAACATGCAAAGAACTGCACTGCAATGAAGCAGAGTCTACCCACACAGAGCTTTTGTAATTTTAAATTCTTGTGAATTCAGGATGTGAGATTTAAATACCATTGTCACAAGGTAGTCAGCAGAGACCATACACTATAATTCAGTTTAGTTTATCTTTTAAAGACTGGGTAAATACTAGTTTATGTATGAGGTCTGATATGAAGCCTTTTTGGACAAAAAAAAGCAAGTGGCTTTTCAAACTCAACTCACTAGCAGCTGAATTTTCACTGTAGAACTAAGGTCAAATTGAACAAGAATATTAGTTTTTGCCTAAAAGTTTCCTCTCTGAGTACTCATAACTTACGATATTAACCCTATTTCCTTATATCAGTGTTGGTACAGAAGAAGCTTTCCTACGTTTCTTTAATACCACTCTTCAAAAGGAATAACATTTGAAGTGCCAGCTTCTTCAGAGACAGCAGTCATGCAACAGCCAGTGCATATTAGTTTCATTTTTAATGGAAGATATATATCCTTGCTGAGGAAACATTACGAGTAAAAAAAACCCTCACTGAATTTGCTAAAGTACCATGAAGAAAGTTTTGTTTACCAGCAAAAAGTACAATTCAATTTGGACACTCACCTGAAGTCACACTTTCTAATGTTCCTAAGTACAACTGATGTTCTCTAATTCAGCTGCTACCTGTATCATACCATTGTGTTAGTGCAAAGAAAAGAAAAATATTTTTCCACTTACCTCTCTGGCAGCCTTTGCTGGAATCTGTCCTTGAGCCTCTCTCAACTTGCGAGCACTGTCAAGTTCTGCTTGAAGTCGTGAAGCTAAATCCTTCAAAGAAAGTGAGAGTACTCCTGTAGTTTAACTATCATAAACGTTTAGGTGATTTTTATATCAAAATTAACTATTTGTTTCATGTTTTGTGTTTTGATATAACATTTTAAACCCTAATGACACAAAAGACAAGAGAAAACATGTCAGTATAATTCACACAACTCTTTATAGGATATTACATGAAAAAATGTTCAGAATAGAGGCATCTGAAGTACTGGAACAAGTACTGCCTTAAAAAGACTAGAAAATGTATTCTTAAACATTATTAAGTTCTACTAATAAATGCTTTGCATAACTAAGCATAGATATTACTTTATGTGTAGGAAGGTAAATAAGGAAGCCTGAACACATCATATATTTCTTTTTGTACACACACATACACACCTTTACACACATACATCAGCTCTATGGGTCTAGGGAAATATCTCAATACAGAAAATTTTGCTATGAAGTTTCACATCTCTCTACTCCATGTCCAACTTCTGCACTTCAGACCTTATTTTGAGGAATAAAATGTACAAAAGGTGGGAAATAAAAACTGTTTACAGCCTTGTGCAAATTGGTTTTGATGCTCCTGCTCACTTACCCATCTGCCTATTAACTAAATACAAGTATTTCCGAATATCCTGGATTGCTAGGAATTGCCATCCTATCAACCTGTAAAGAATAGAACCATTTATTCTCTAATCCCTCTGCCAGTTTCATTGATTGGACTCCAATCATTGTGCCCATACTTGTCTCTCCAAAACTAAGTCATTTGATCAACATCAGGCAGCAAATCAGTAACAAAAATAGATTCAGAATTCATTTGGCCCACATGGAGGCCAGCCTCGAGCTCCAGCCGCCAGGACATGCTGTTACATAACCATCTTTCTCATGTGTGGGGATGAACTTGCTTAAACAAGCTGCATTCTCAATTTGATAGACAAAGACCATGAAAATAATTTAAAATTGATATTTTAATACAAGAGCTAATATAATATATATGATATATAATAGCCACAACGCTATATCATGTTAGCTATTTTATTATTTAAACTGCTGTTTGGTTTTAGGGTTTTTTTTTAAATTAGGTTGATTCAGAGTACATATATAGAAAACTGTATATACATAAAAATAGTAATAAAATTGTAGTACTGTTTTCTGCCACATGATATGGGTCAACGCAAAACAAAATTATAGAATAATAAATGAATTACACTCTCCCCACGGAATACATGTCTAGTTTTCATCAAATCACTTGTATTCAATTCCTATCAGGTTGAAAAGAAAAAGTCCAGATTTGTGCCCAAAGTTTTGTTTAGGCAGTCCTACTGAAATGGAGCAGTATCAGAAAAAAAAGTTTACAAATTTTTGCTGCTTTCCATCAGTCTTTGGAAAACCTTCCCCTCCCTAGTATTTTAGTCACTAGTGTATAGATAGCTTACACTATACCAGTCCCTCACAAACCTAGCATATAATTACTTTCATAAACATATTTTTCCTCACTAGTGTATGTTTTTAGTATTAACTAAGAAAACTAGAGATTAACATATGGACACATCTATTTAAATCATCAAACTATACCTTAGTAGGAAATACATTGCTTCAAGTTACTTTTCATTCACCTTTGAAGCTAATAACATTTAAAATGAACAGGATTTCTAGACAAGGTACTGCTGTTCAAATGTTTAAGGCTACATACCCACATGTATGTCTAAAGTCTGAGAAAAAAAATTCATAACATAAAATTGGTTTGAAAATATTTCTTTTCTGCTTAAAAAACTTGAATTATCTGATAGGGGCTTTAAAAAGGATCAATACCATGTCCTACTCCAGCAACAAAGACAAAACATACAAAAACTTTTCACAAATCAAATAATAAACAGCTCTTGAGAAATATTAATCTACCACTTGGAGACATAACAAGTTTTTATATATTACTATAAATAAATATTTATTTATTATTTCTTAAAGATGCAGATTTTGCTGCAAATATTACGTCACAAGAGGCAAACTAAACAGGTGCAGTAAATATTAATCTTAAAAATAAATACAAAAGCCCACAGTGATAGCATTTGCTTCTAAAAAATATGAAAATAATTCCTGAAGAGCAGCTATTCAGAGCCAAGCACTTGAAAAACACAGCTTAATAACTAACAGATTCTGACCTTGTTATAACTGAAACTTCCAGACAGTACTACTGAAGGGAATTAATTCATTATAGCCATGTATAATGTAAAAAAAAATACATAAACTTCCAAATTTAGTGTTGCAGAAGTGTGAAATTTTTGTTCCTTCAGGTAGCTGGCTGAAACAAGCCACGTTAAATGTGCAGCTGTTTCTCTCAGCTCCACAGACCAACCTCAACCAGGGCAGCACCATAAAGCATTCCACAGCTGTTCTCAGTGCAGAGCTGGCTGCAATGGCATATGCTATTCCTTTCAGTTTTACAATTTCCATTTCATAATGAATAAGCCTGCTTATACAGCAGAGCTATGGACCACAAGCACCTACTTGTGACAAAGTTGAAGAAAGAAGTAAAGCTCCAGACACCATTTACCTTGTAACAAAGACAGGGAGCTTTGTAGTTTTGACCTGCTTCCTTTTTTATAAAAAGACAATAAATACTACAAAAAGGGCATAGAACAACTGGTTTTAGATATGCTGCTTATCCTAAAAAGCCCAGGGTCCTGAATCCTCCACTCTAGTCTATGAACTACTGTGTTTAAATCAGAAATTACTGTAATCTGTAAAATCCTACCAAACCTACTGTATCTTCAAATCCTACCAAATTTTGCAAGTCTTTATTTGCTTGAATCAATAACCTTTTAAAAAAAACCCAAACAATTAAATCCCTGTGAGCTTTGAAGAAAAAATGCAGTAAATCATGACATTTTTTCACAGCCATTACCGTGTCTCCCATGAGTTCTGCTTTCACAATCCTCGCTCCCAGTCTGTTCATCTCCTCTTCACTAAGGACCCGAGGCAGCTCATCCTTTGATGATCTGTAAAACACCAGCTGCACTAAAGCCACAGAAAACAGCGCAGTATTCACCTGTGTAATTAAGTATGATAAGCCTACTACACTTTTACATACGCTTCTATTGGCAAAATAATTGAAAACTACTTATTATAAAAATGTATTTGCAGACAGAAGTTGCCAAGGACTCTGAAACCAAAGAGCTTGAATAAAATTTTTATGAGGTTTGTTTCCTTTTACTTTCGAGATCAACTCGCATGAAAAGCACTATCTATGAACATTTTCCCAGCACAAAAAACAGTCAAGAGTCAACAGCAGGTATAAGCAGGAAAAAAACAAGGAAAAGAGAAACAGAAAGAGTTTTTTTATCCCACTCTAATTCTTCTTTCTGGCTTTGGCCCTGCTTTTACATCTCAGCTTCTGCATAATCACCTATTCCTGAGTTATTCTGTTTGTCAAATGGCCTCCCCCCTCTTGAAAATTACTATTTTCCCATATTTATCTGCTCACAGTACAATCTTTGCATCTGAATATGTTATGGCTGACTCAGTAGAGTTTCCATGGAAAATTAACTGGTACAATTTTAAAAATATGAAGTCCCCTAGAGAAGCCACAGACGGTAATAAGGAGCATTGTACTTTAATGTTAATACTAAAAACTTAGCATATGAATTTTTATGATATTTGCTAAATAAGGACTCAAAAATATACTACAAAAAGGCATCAAGTAACTTTGGCTCTTGTTCTCCAACCCTAGGAATAACTAAAACCAATTAACTCAAAAAGTAAAATATCTAACACAAAAGATACATAAGAGTACAGTTATGATAATGGTTCCTCCTGTTAGAGAGAGAATTCACTCACTAATTGATATGGTTAAACCCTGAAGGATTTGAAGAAAGGGAAACCTTTGAAAATGGTGTTCTCTTTTAGCACTTGGTCCCCCCCCCAGTCCTGAGAAAATTACCAAAGTTGCTTTTCTTCATTTTCAAGATGGCCAACCCAGATCCCCAAATATCAGCAGGATTTACTTTATTTTCACCAGAAACAAAACATTCAAAGATTATGTTCCCACTTTTCCTTAAGCTGAATCTTTCAAAGCAAGGAAGACTACTTCAGAAAATGGAACACAAGGTGTTTATTAATTCCTGTAGGCTTTTTTTAAGCAGTGCTAGTGCTTGAATCATTGTCTGAACTTTTTGAGACTTGAGACATTGTTTTGATTTGCTTTTTATCTTGTCTCAAATTAAACTCTGAAGCAGTCACATTATTAAGTGTGACTTCCAGCAAACACTAGCTGATGGACTTTTCCATTAAGGGGAGATCCCTTGGACATCCAATCAGCACTTTTAATTAACCTGTGTCATAACTGTCCAAAACACTTTGATTTATAGGCTGAAGAAACTTTCTCTGTGCTTTAGAAAAGATATAATTTAAAAGCCATACTTTCAGCATGAAAGTACCAGCATGAGAGATAAGGAACTGAACTGGCAACACCTATTAATTCAAACCTTCACCTCAAAGATTTACATTTTGTGATTGACAACACTACCAAAAGAGTACATGTATTACAAGTCTTGAAATATTAAGAAAAAGAAAGCAGCAGCTTATAAATTAGTCTCAAAAGGTATCTACTGCACATATCCAAACCTGAAACATTGCAAAAGCCAGAATTTTCTACAAAATACAATACAAGAAAAAAAAAAAAGACTTCTGACTGAAGCAAACAGGAAGACAGGTTATTATTCATTATTTCTAAACACACAGAATCTCAGGAGTTAAGAAGTCATCCTAGAAGAACTTGGAAATAAGCTATGTCAATAAGCAGAGGCTACATGGTTTTGCAGGCCTAAGTAACCCCCACTTTACTAATGAATCAGCTTAGTAATTGCATTGGCTAAGAAATATGATTAAAATATCAAAGAAGATGTGCAATTGGGTTTAACAGCACCAGAACGGAAAACACATGCAAAACAAAATACCAGCTGAACAGTTTCTACATCTAGTTCTCTTCTATGAGGAAAAGAATTATCTTTTCTATCGTAATAATTGAATTCTTTGAACTTGAGCAAGTAAACCACTTCCGCACACAATCTCATTTCCCAAAATTTGCAGCTTTGTCCAGTTACAGTTGCACTTAGTAAATGTGACAGTTCAAACAAAGTTTCTGTTTTTGTACCTGCAACTAAAAAAAGTGCATCACCATTATTTCATCAAAAAAAAAAAAAGAACAAAAAAAAAGGAATCAAAAGAGTAGCTGCCTCTGAAGAAAACAGTATTGAAGCAATGGTATCACTAACTTCTACTCAATGTTTATATATTCTACTACATCAGGCTCGATGGGATAGAATTTCTTTTTTCCACAGCAACACGGTGGTGCATTTTCCTCCACACTGTGCCTAGCCCTCCCCTTCCCAGGCCATTCTGCAATCCCAGGAATTCCTGTTATGCTTTGGCCTTTGTGGACCAATGAAGCATCCCTTGACCGTAGCAGGAACTCTTGCCAGGCTAAGGTGGGAGCACACTGTCTGCACCTGGAACTCCTGGTGCCTGACACAGCAAAGGCAGAAATATTCAGTTGGCCCCTGGCAGCCTCTGATCATTATTCACATGAACCACAGCCTGAGTGGAACAGTACCATTGCTACTGGAACTTTCAAAATCCCAGTGACTGAGATGGACTGTGGCCAAGATGTAAATTTACTGATGACTGCAGCCCAGCATGTTGTGACCCCACAAACAGCCGTGCTCTGAGCTCTCCTAGACCACAGTGGGCTGTGCCAGCATGGCACTGAGCGGGAACCTCCCAGAACTCACCAGCTCCCCCGTCTGCAGAGATTACAGCACCATCACAGAAAGCTGAAAAGGGAATCTGGGCTGAAACCCTCCACTCCTTCAGGCTCAACTCCTGCTTGTTGATAAATTCCAATACATTTAAAGTATTTCACTCAACTCAAGAGGAACTCTTAAAAGGCATTTTTTTATATAGTCACATACATATATTTTTATACATTTATACACTTCTATCCCTATATATCTCTTTTTGTCCATGTGCATGCACGTGTGAATTAACATACCTTACCAAAAGTAGAGTATGAATGTTGCAATCTCAGATCTATAATTGTCACTGTTGCAATTGTAGTAGATCCTATTGACTCACTATATAAATGTTACATTAGTCAATAATTAAGTACTGCTAAAATCTTGTGATTCATCTTAAAACTGTAAATGTTCAGACTGCTGCTATATCAGATGCCACGTAAAAATTTCACCTGTGGAGAACTGATACTTTTACAACATCATACAAGATCACCTCTTGCTGATATCTTGGACAATGGTTCTTCGGGTGATCCTAGTTAATTACAGATGTAATCCTTGACATGTAAACCGTTGATCAAGTCTGAGACAAAGACTGGACCTGGTCACACCTAAGCTCCATCAGGAGTTCAGAAAGCAAGGGTCTGCTCAGAACCTTGTGACTCAGTGGAAGGATACCCCTCACGCTTTTGTGTCTCCAGACTGTGTCAAACATTCTAAATCAATTTTAACTCAGTTTTCTTTTATGTGTTTCATTCATGTAGTAAATAATAGAGTGAAGCCTACCACCAAACTTTGTTAAGCCTCATTTTTATGACTTTTATAGATTTATAGTAAAATTGTATTATTTTTGCTAATACCTCAGATGTTGACTCTTTGAGCAACCCTAAACAACTCATTAATTAGTGACCAGCAGCCCCTCTGGCACTGTGCTTTGGATTTCTCTGGAGACAGTGCTGAAAACAGAGCAGTGTTTTTTAGCTGTTGCTTACACAGCCTCAAGGCTTTCTCTGGCTCTCACTGTGCATCCCCAGCAAGCAGGCTGGAGTGAGCAGAGGCTTTGGGAGGGGCCACAGCCAGGACAGCCAAACTGGCAAAGGGCTACTGCATGCTACATAACGTCATGCCCAACAAAAAAAGCCTGCAGAGAGTAGTCTTTCCAAAGTAGCTGCTGCTCAAAAACAGGTTGGGTATCAGTCTGCTCCGGGGAGGTGGTGATCACATGTTGTTTGTATCACGTGTTGTTGTCCCTTTCCTTCACTAGTTAACTTGCCTAAATCCAATAATGAGTTTTTCTCCCTTTTGCTCTTCTGGTTTCCCTCTGCAGGAGTGAGAATGAGCAAGCAACTGGGATGTGCTTAGCTGCTTGCTGGGGTCAACACCACACAACGCCAAAACCAGCTCCACACCTTCCGTCCCATCCCCACCCCGCAAAGGCAGGAGGAAACAACTGCGGATTGTGCAGACCTTGTACCTGAACAAGTCATGAACAAACCAGGACTCAACAGGTGAGGAAGTCTCACAGGCTTCACTTCAGACTCCCCATGGGTCATTCTAACCAGAAGTTTACAAAGTGCATTTAACTGGTAAGCACCAGGCACCAAAATCAGTGCAATAACTATTGGGGCAATATGTAGGAGAAGAAAAAGGATCATTAAATTTGACGTCTACCATCTCATATATGCCAGGTTTAATGCTACCAGATCATTTCTTCAGAGTAATTAAAACAACTATAAAAATAAACTTCTCATATTCCAGCAAAACAGCACCCAGGCAAACAAAAAAATAAAACAAGACATGACAAACACTTAGGAATGGGACATAGTGACTACAAATAGTCATGTCAGAAATTGGAACTACTCCTGCCATGACGTGTACTCAAGATTGCGCTTTAAAAAAAGAAACAGATTAAGTGAACATCACGCAAGTAATTTATATTTTTGCTATCAATGAAAATTCAAATTTCACTGGCTTCTATCAAAGCATAGCAAGTAAAATCTGGAAAAATTACCCAACACACAAAATAAAAATAACTGTTGACTAAGACGCCTGTTTCTGGTTAGTCATGCAGTACTCATTAATGTACATTTTTTCTTTGGAAATACAGTATAAGGGATATAAGTACTACATGTAGGAATAATTATAAATAAAATAAATACTTCATAACCCGGCTGTAAGAAGTTTTTCCTACAAAAAACTGACATAAACATACAAGAAAGAAAGAATTATATTTTTTCAACCAAATTGTATCATTCTTACATACTCCAACCAAGAATATTTACTTGTTCAGCTTTCCCAAGTAATTAAATAAAATCACCCTGACTCTAAAATACTTCTGCACATGCCTTTCAAATACTCCTTTCACATATTTCCAAACTATTGGAAATATCTTAAAGAAAGGATTCATAGTAACAACCACACTAGCCAAATCACTGGAAGAACCAGCAAGCTGCTGCTACTGGAGAACAGGAGGCCTTGAGCAGAGCAAAAGGTCAATTCTCTATAACTTACTTTTCTGACCACCTTTCCCTAGCACTCACCATTGCCTCTCACAAAAGCAAGTCACAGAAAATTAAATTCCTACTACTATTAAGTTTGTGTTTCCTTCCCCACTTCTATTAATGCTTCCTCTTCAACACAGAAAATGCATTTTCTATTAAGTACCTTCTACTGTTTTTCACATGTCACTACTTTAGCATATGAGCTCATCTCACAAGTGGCAAACCTATCCCTGCTGTATTAATTATTTCAGGTTTTAGTCAGCATTTTCTAACGTTTCAAGATTATATTTTATAAATTCAATGACTGTTAAGATATTTTGTAGGGTTTTTTTCCTAAGAGGCCAATTTTACTGCAGTGTGAACTAACATTAGAAAGAAGCAAAAAATAACCTATCATTAGCAATTCTCAAATGTGCTGAGGAGACAGATCAGGTAGGAGATGTTCACCACTTCTGCTTGACTTACTTCTTCTAGCTGCCCTTAGCTGGAGCATAAGACGCCTCCTCTAAACTAAAGAGATCTGATATAATCAGCACTTATACTGTCAAAGAGGAGGTAGAGCTTTTTTTGTATCGTGCCATGAAAAATACAGCAAATAAAAAGCAAGTAAATATGTTTGTAAAATACCTAGAGGATGATGTTTTACTGTCAGATAAAATCTGTTTCTTCTCAGGGGTATCGCTTGCGCTCTCCTGTCGCAACTTCTCTTTTTCATCACTTGGAGTTCTTTTCCAGCTTTTGCCATCAATTTGTTCTCTAGTACCTGATGATTTGTGATCAGATTTTAATTTCTCATTGCTGTCTTCTGTGTGTGTTTTGGTCCACAGTGCAGTATCCTCATCAGGTTTCTGGAACCGGCTGCTCAAAGAGCTCTCAACAGAGTCCCCCCTGGAAGAGGACTGCTTTAACTTGGACTCTCTGGGTGCACTGTAAGACGTTAAATCATCTTCAGAGGGTTTCAAAAATTTGTGTTTCAAGTTGCTTAGAGATGAACTCTTTTCCTGATTTCTTTTTTCACTAGAGTATTTTTGTACTTTGGAGCTGTAGCCCTTTAATACTGAGTCCATGCTATTGTGTCCACATTCCTGGTCTGCTCTTGACACATCTCTTTTGTAACCCTTGTCTTCCTGTGTCCACACCTTGCCATACTTCTCCCTGGAATAGCCTCCAAACATGTGTCTGTTTCTGTCATCTCCATCTCGTGTTGCCCTTTCAATATGCTGGTCTTTCTTCTCTTTCTCACCTTCTGAATAGTCAGTCGTCTTCCATCTTCCACTTCTATGATAATTTTCCTTTTTGGATGCAGCTTTTTCAGCTTCTTCTAATCGTGACTGAAATATCTCCACTGACTAAAAGAAAGAACAAAAGAGTCACACTACTTTTAAGGTCATAGGGTATTGTGCAAGTATTTTAAATTTGCTCTGAGATCTCATATATTAAAAACATCTAACAAGAAAAATATATAAAAGGCCAGATAGCTTTAAACCCTTCATCACTTGAGAGAAGCTTCAGAGGCTGTTTTTTCCTGCTTCTTTTCACATCTTACTTTACAAATTAAGTACTAGTGCCTTTATATGAAAGTAATCTTTTCCAAGTATCTAGTAGTATGAAGAAAATTTAACTGAAGATCCTCACCCCGTATCTCTCAGCTACAATTTCCTCAAAATTTCGCTTCTCTCTCTCAGCCTGCTCCTTCATCCTTTGGTATGATTTTTGCAGCCAACTTAGTCCAGCATCTTCTACCACTGTAACTAAAGTAGAAAACAATGAGAGGTTGTAGTTTTACATCTCAAGTAATTATTCCTGTTAAACCACATTCTGTATGTGACATTATAAAGTTTAATCTAAACTTATTGTAAAAACTGAGGGAGAACAAAAGAAAAACAGAATTAATATACAAATAAAATTACATATTTTCCTAAGTTAATGCTGGTTATACTTCAGCAATACCACTAATTTAATTTAAGCTTCTCTAGTTTATCACAAGCACTTTCCAAGATGGTAGTGGCATATGAGAATTTGTGGAGTTTCTTTACGACACTAAAAAATCTTCCTGTTGCTTCCACATTCTGTGTCCATTCTTGGCCATACCCCTTATACACAAACAAGTGAATTTCCTTTCTCAGAAATGAAATGAGTTACCCACTGCTTCCCATGTGAGAAGCTAGCAGTGTCTTAACATTCTGAACACACACTCACTGATGCCTGTCAACTCTTACAGATCTTTGATCTCTGTGACTCCAAATAGTGGGCATGAGGCTAATGGCTTCTGGGACTGACTGCCCACAGGGAAAGGCTCTGAAAAAGCACAGGCCCCACTCTTCTCTGTTGACAGAATACAAGGACCATTTTCACCACATAATAAATGTTTTATGACATTATGAAAAAGGTTTTTATTACTGTGTTTGCTAGAAACGAGCAGGATAACCCTAGGGTAAGGAAAAAAGTGACAAGGCTACAGAACTACTATTTTTCACCAACTGCATCTGTAATGTACTTCATTTTGATGTGACTCAGACTTCTGTGGGTGAATACTTTCAAACTGTAATTTGTGCAATGGAACGAAAGGAACCAAATGAGTTGACAACAATTCATCTTGTCTTGGTTAAATCATGCTTTTCTTTAATTAGTTCAAAATGGAGAATTTCTGTAAGGATATTGAAGGTCAAACCACTCAAGATTAAAACAAAGTGAAGAGAAATTCTGCAAAGCAATGTACTGTGATACTAACCCAATATTCACAATGGAATTTTCACCCAAATTTTACTTTATTACATATATTATTAATAATATACATAATATTCATAATCCTGTTACAACAACATTGGGAGTAATTTGTTAGCAACACAGAGTCCAGAAATTTGAGACAGAAATTTAAGATTATTACTAAAAGTTGCTCTTTACCTTTCTTGACTGAAGGTTCTTCATCCTTCTCTGGTGGCAAACCTGTACCACCATCTTTCCAATAGGGATTGAGTTCTCTCTCAGACAGCATGGCCTAAAACAGAAATAATTTTAATGTGTGCATAGCATATGGTTTGTATTTTATAGAATATCTGATAAATTTTGAGACTTTTCTGTGTGAAGTCTGTGTTATATTGTCAATTCACCACACCACTTTCATGGTCTAAGCATTTGTTGTACACATTGTTTTTTCAAAGAAAAAACAGACACTCTGGTGTAGAAAACACAGGAGTATAAACCTGCATGGGTAGCAAGTAGTTGTGTGGGAGAGTCTATAAAAACTACTCTTTTCTAAGATTAAGAATACACATAAACTCTCACTAACCATATAATACCATAGTAGATAACCATGTAATACCATAATAACCATATAATACATGATGACATTCTGGTGATTTAGGATGTCCACATTAAATGGTCCTCCAACAGCTCTGAAATAATGTTCAAGAAAAAAAATCGTAGAGAAAAAAAAATTATAATGTTAATCCGTTGTAAATAGACAACTACCAAGGCACTGCATACTACACAAGAACAGTGATCCAGGTCAGCCTGGTTCCCAAACACAACACAGCTAACTGGGAAACCTAATGGCAAGAGAGCCTGCTGTGAAATGTGGGGACAAAGAAATATTTGCTAGTGATCCATCATTATATTTTCAGACCAGACTACATAGCATTTAACAAGGTAAATGAACAAATGAAGGATCCATCAACTGTATGTAAAAAGAGTTAATTCAATGACAGCAACCCTTTCAACATCCAGACCCTGAGTCAGCCATGTATCCACCAACAAATGAGACATGAAAGGCACAACAACTGCTCTGAGTTCTTTCCTTAGGGAAAAACAAGCCTCCGTACCCCACACTTTAATACAGTAACTTAAGTAAGCTTTTACCACACTAAACTATGGTGCTCCTTTCACACACCAGGGAAAAGGCCAGACCAATATTCTGTTATTGCTACTAGCAAAACTTAGTACTAACAAAAGTAGTTTTCTCCTTACCTAGAAGATAGTTAAAAGGCTTGTCTCCACAAGCCTGATGTACGAAGCCTTCCATCCAAACAGACCAATTTAATTAAAATCATTATCACATCAGGCATTAGTTTTAATAACAATAAAGACTTACATATTTCAACCAATTCATTACTTTATTCATTACACAAAATTTAGTAAAAGGCAGAAAAAATTAAGATATTAATTCCTCCTACCTGCTCAAGCTCTTGAGCTTTCTGTCGTTCCAATACTTTTTCTTTGTGTCTTTCACCTTTGACAGCTGCTACTGACGTTGTTTTCAAAGACATGAAGTTTAAATTCATCCATTCTTCTCTCTTGAAAATAAACACAAAGAATCAGTGTTCATAATTCCAACAAAAACATGGCTTACGTGCCAAACCAAAGCAGTGCAACTACTGACAAATACTGCTGACAATAAACAGTATAGGTTCTACAAACACATATGAAACACTTCAATGAAAAGCAAATATGATTTTAATCTTCCAATTTTTTAATACTTACACAAATTTCATCTCTCCCTGTAATATTAAATACATATTTACAATGGTATTTAAGACATTAGTAAACATGCAGATTGTATAGACTGCTAATAATTAGCATAAACAAATACTGTGCATCTCATTTAGCTAATTCTAATCTCATGATCTCTTACATCTCTTCTAGTGTATACAAAATCTGCAGTCAGCATCTGAGCATGGATCATACTCAGCTATCCAGGCACTAACTGCACCCTCAAACTTAACAGTTATACATCTAAATTCTGTGAACTGTACCCACGATAACAGCTAGAAAGCTGCATTTACAAAAACTAAGCCAGACCAAGGAGATTTTAAAATGAGGACTAGACTACAGAAAAACAGCATATTAAAAGCCTAGATATATCTACTAGCTTTATACAGGTAAAACCTGAAGCCTCAAAAGCAAGCAGTGACATACACATTGTAAGCAATTACACTATAAAGGCAACTATTTAGAGCAATTCTGCAATTCTAGTATAGCAACTAAAATGACCAGATTACATCTATTTTGAAACATGTCCTTGCAGAAGAATCTTCCTGTCATCAACAGAGTTCAAGTCTGAGTTGTCAATCTGAACCGATGCCATATGTCACTTTGTCTCTGCTATTTAAAAATTATGTTAGGCAACATGCCAGAGAATTTCAGAGGTGAAACACAACATTCCATTTCTCAGATCTCCTCCAAGAAAGAGAAGGAACTGAAAAATTATTTATCCTCACATGATTCAACATATCTGTCTCCACATCAACAAGCAATGTGCATCAACAAATGTGGATGTGCATGGGACCTCTGGCGGTCATCTGGTTGAAACCCTCACTCAAGCAAGCTCACCTAGGCCCAGGTGCCAATTTATTCAGTTGTAGAACAGCCACCAAAATTCTGAAGAAAAAAGTAACATGTCTAGTCAACACCTTTAAGATGGTCTCTTCAAGAAAATCAAACTAACTTGTAAGAGCCTCAAAACCTGATAGAAGAAATTGGTGCTGGGCAACATTAAGAGAACTATTAGGTAGAAAAGTCTTCCAACCAATGAAAAGTAGCATTTATTTAGTTAAACAAAGACACTTGTCTGTAAAATAGGTTTTGCTCAACACTCTGCAAAAGAGCTTCCAAAAAACCTAAGCATGTTGAACCAGGTTAATTTGTCTCTGGAGTAGCTGGGAGCCTGCCCACCTGCAGAGAAGGTTCTTTTGCAGCATCTGATTGCTTGCTGACCTTACAAGTCTCTTCTGTGTCATCTGACTGCGACACATTTGACTCAACCCATTCAACTGAAGAATCCTAAAAAGAGAGTTTAATGTAAAGAATAAAAATAATACCTTAACACACGTGGTACTTGGTAACATGCAAAACTTAGCTATTATATTGATAAACAAAATAAATGCTGATTGGCATTACTAATATAATACTGTTCAATATTTTAAAATACTGATAATAAATATTGATATTGATATTCCCATAGAAGATTATTCCATCATGATCAAAACATTTCACTTCGTGAGCACGGCATAGTATGCAACACTAGCTCACACTGGCAGTTTATTTGCGTTACTCTGCTAAAATTAGAAGAGTCAGAATAAAAACAAAATCAAAACCAATTGGGTTTCTGACAAAAAAAACCAAAACACCCAAAGTTTTACAAAATCTAAATGCATTACTAAGTATGTTTCACATTTAAAAGGTTAGATCAGTTACATAGCACAATATAGAGCATGGTACCTGCTATTGCCTGCTACTTTTGTATCCAGCTTCCTAGGCTTGCACTTGGAAACAGTGTACTGAAATTTCTCTTTTGAATCCAATAGGACTGCATTGAACAGAGCTTCTTTGCTATTCACACGAACCTGTCTTAAGCGTAAAAGACTTTGGATGGAAGTTACAGCCAAGACTGTGTTGAATCCTAGGAGTCTCTGTCGTGTTCTAAAGGGTTTTGGTGACTCCCATGGAGAAAGTGGGACATTTGTGCCTTTGGTTACTTCCCACACTGATATTATAGTTTATTTCTGGTATTAAACCCTGGAAAAAAGTCTCATTATAATGGATGTTCCTTCACTCCATAAAAGCAACTCGGAAAATTAAAACTAACAGTGCCAACTGACTTGCACCAAAAATTCTGGGAAGATATTTTCCACAATGTGGCCAGAAGGCAGCACCCAAATTTCAAATGCAATCTCTGCACTGTTTTGCCATAGTGCCCTTCCTTGTGAAAGCATGTCCTTACAGATTCAAATGTATAGGTCCTTCAGACCCATGTACAACTCCCATGTTGTTGGGAGTGTCCATGGTTAAACATCTGTGGAAAAAGGCAGAGGTAATTCGTGCTTAAAATCAAAGTCAGTATTTGCAATTTTGGACATGTCTTTCTATGATATACCACAGACTACAGGGTATCTATGAAATTTTCCTCTCTATATCAGAATGAGGATTTTGTTTTTCATTTTCTCTCTGCGAAAAAACTATAAATCCCTTATTTCCTAATGAGTGAATTTAATATAGTAAAATTCACAAGCACTCATGTAACAGCCTATTTTAAATTGATTAAATACTCAGTACAGTAAAACTGAAAAATATTGCCACAATTTTTCCCAACAGAAAATGATAAGAATGAGTCTTAATTTTACTAACCATGCGTAGCCACAGGGACAAAAATGGTTCAAGTTTTATGACTGTACTTTAAATTCTTTTAAAATTTCTTACTTACCGAAGAACTATCAAATAAGTCATCCTTCTTTTCAGATTTCTGTTTCTTACTTTTCTTCTTTTCTTTCTTAGCTTTTTTGGAATGTTTATCCTTTTTCTTTTTTTTCTGCACAGAGTGTTCCTACAAGTAAATGTAAATGAGATCTACTAAACCAAATCACCCATATACAAAAGAATAATCAAAACCTATTTACCAAACTGCACTGAAGAAAGGTAAAACACATAAATACCTTTTATTTTTACAACCTTCTCTCTCTTTTCTATGGAGGAAGAGATGGGCTGGGGTGGTATACCTCACATCCATAATAAATTTTTCTTCCCCCTCTCAGTATCTTTTTCACTGGAATTAAGGCACTACAATCAAACAGATAATATCTACTACACTACATTTATTTTGGTCAAACCCATTTCTTCAGGTATCACTACATTATCAATACACATCTTGCCATTGTTGAAATATCTGCACATTTAAAGCATGTGATATTCACAGGCTCCATTAAGGCTTCTCCTGTGAATGATCACAAATGAGACTGCTATGAAGCCTTGAATCCTCCAGATTTCTCCCCATGGGTCCACCATTGTCTGATAGCACTTCTTTTTCTGTATTTGGTAGAAATTAAAGCTGGAATTGGATGACAGATTTATTTTTTTTTTTTTCCTGGTGAATAAAAAATAATTTCTACCTTAAAAAAAAGCTAATATCAAAGCACAAAGAAATCAGAAATTGGGATACTTTTAAAGATCATCTTAAAACCCTCAAAGTGTTCTGTTCATACATTCTGTAAAGGTAAATTCAATTCAATTATTTACAATTTCATCACCTTTTCCAGTGGTTCCACACGTTCATTCATATCAGCAGGCATCCATGTACCTTCACCTCTCAGATCCTTTAGCTGCTTGCAACTCTCGTTCTTTTCATAACTAATTTTGGCCTAAGATGAACAGAGAAGAAAAATAACCAGGTGAAGCTCAGTAACATTTCCTTACAGACACACCTCTGCAAGCCACACTGACACAACCACACACAATGGTGAAAACCGCATTTCAGGCTTCAGAATATTCCTCCCTTTCTAGTTATGGAGATAAAACTAGAAATACATTTACTACTGCTTCTGAAAAAAACCCATCACTGCAAACAGTTCCAATTCTTAAAATGGATTTTTATAAGCCACATCAATAAAATAGGGAGGTTTTCAGCCTCTGAAGTTCACTCTGTCATGTTCAGCGTAAACACAACTTTCAGAAGCAAGTTTACTTAAGCGTAACTTGTCTTTAGGAAATTCTTTATCCCATATATCATATGCTATATATCACCATACCCTGATTAAATAGGAGGAAAGTTATATTATTACAACCCTTATTTTGTGTTAGTTAAGTCTTGCAAATTTTAACGTGCTTTTAGGTTTTTATTTGAGGGGTTTCTTTTGAAACAACTAAAAACAAAAACTAAAGGTAGAGTTTGGCGTTCTTATCCTTAAACATCAACTTTTACCAGAAAGTGTTGTCAAACATAAGCCAAGAGAACACATAAAAGTTTAAGAAAGACCAATATTTAGAACAAACAAAAAAGCTTGTGCACTAAACAAAACAAACCTCCCTACCAGAGGGCAGTTTCTCTTTTTTTGGTATAGCCAAGAAGGAAATCTGAAACTTTTGTCCTGACGGAAAACAACGCTTACAGGAAGATGACCGACACACTATAAGGGTTCAAAGAACAGAAATACGTGCTAAAAAATAAGATTAAAAGTGGGAGGTTTTTGAAGTGCTAACTCACAAGATGGGATGGCTGTTGTGTTTTTGAACATTGGCATTAGCACATTGAAAGTGGTACAACACAATGAACTTTAAAAAAAAAAGCCCACTACATATCTGTTCCCAAACAAAACACCCTTTTAAAACTTCCTTGTCTACTTTCTTTGCAGCTCCATGTGATAAACTTCCAATACACTTAAATGCAAGCAATAGTATAAATCAGCTTGAATAAAGAGGCCAAGACTGAGACTTCCATCTCTAGAATAAAGCTCACAGTCTACAAAGGTGAATGCTACCTCTTAAAATTCAAAAGGCAGCCATAAAGAAAGAATGAGATAAGAACACATTCAGACATCTATTCCAACATCAGAACATTTTCTAGTTTACAAGTAAACAAAGTGACAAAAGAATGGCAGGACTACAATTCAGTGAGAGTGAAACAGCTTTTAAGTACAAAATAGCATCACTAAAAACACCCAGGACTCCAAAAAACACGTGTGTTTCCTGCATATTCTCCATGATACGGAGAGGTAACCCTGGCCACCCTAAGACATCTGGAACAACACCCTTGAAACTTCATGCAGAAATTCATCAGATTGATACATTCTCTTCCATTCCACACAGACAATGATGGCCCTCTTGTCTTAAAAATACGCTCATCTGACTAAAAGTAACTGACACGCCATATTTCTGGACTAGCAAAGGATAATAGCCTCAGCTTTGCAACTCACAAAACATCCACAAGGCACAGACTCCAAACTTAAGCTTATAACATAAGGACATAGATGAAACAGTGGAGATAAAGGGAACCTGAATAAAGTTCTAGATGGGGGGAAACAAACAAACAAACAAACAACCCTGACTCCAAGCTTGTTTGCTCCACAAGCAACACAAAACAAGTTGCCAAGGAGACTGAAAAAAGGGCAGGCTTTTCTGCATATTCCATTTCACTTTTGGTTGAGAAAGAACTGCATCTGGAGTCAACAGCTCCCTTCCACCCCTTTTGCAGTTCTCAGGCCCATAAAGCTATAAATGGCACAACTAAATGCCACGAAGATCAGCTTGTCAAAACGTCTTCATTGTAGATGATCTCTGCCTGCCATGGAAGATTTAGCCCCATAGCATTTCCTATAATAATAAGTATATTTTAAATAACATTACTATTTTCTTCGTGCTACCAAAGTTACAAATAAACATTGCATAAAATGAGTTAATGTTATAAATAAGGAACAAACTGAGTTTTTATACTTTTTATTAGATCTAAAAATAAACAGAAGAAATGAAGGCAAGTATTTAAGTAATTGAGATACATCATTATAACGAAAGAGGTGGATCATCATTTTGGCTGAAGTACACAAATACTCATTTAGAACACAGATTGACTAGAAATCATCATCAGACTACAGACTGCTGTCTCCTGAATACTAAATGAAATAGGAATGGGGAAGATAATACATGTAGTGGCAGATTGACCACCAGGCTGTTAAAAAGAGAAAGACAAACAAAAGCATCAGATGGAAGTTTCTGTCTCCTAAACAAGGATACAAAATATAGCAGATTCTTAACAATACATCTATGCAATAAAAACAAAGAGAAAGAAGAAGAAAAAAATAACACTGCCTAGAAATCTAAAAATACGAAAGAAGTTATAATTTCACCTAAATTATGTTTTTAACACAAGACTAAAACGTTAGCAGCAATACCCTCTAAATCTTGCTATCTCTAAAATCTAGCTCCCTCAAATGATAATATTCAATTGTTATCGTTTGTGATGCTTTCCCCTCAAACACACACAATTACTTCAAGTGCAAGTGAGGCAGAAAATCTGCCTACACTACTTTATTAGCTTCGAAACTTACCTTTACATTCTACTTTTCTTTTCAAAAGTTGCAGGGCATACTAGCATGTCATAAAATGTTAAAAAAAAAAAAAAAAGGAAAGTAAAACTAATTAATTCTCCTGTCAGCATTCTATGGGAGGACCAACTCTAATAGTTTCACATTTGTCAACCCACAGGAGTCCAAGCATTTAATTCACATTATGGTTCATTAATACTTACGATACCACAGGAATATCCAATAATTTATACCTTCCCCTTTACAAATGAGGTACAACCTATCAAAGAAGGGCAAGTATCATGCTACACTACATACTTCTGCAACATTCTAATAAAATTGTTCATGCTCTCCTTTGCAACACAAACAAGGTGAAGTCTAAGGCTGGCAAGGCACTCTGCAAGGTCTGTTGTTAAGGTGCTGTAAAACAGCAATTATTCTACAGTACAATGTCAGCAATGTTTGCCATGGCTGAAAAGAGCCAAATTTTTATCTTTACCACAAGTAGGCAAAAGGGGGTTGAATTTCACAGATGCATCTGAATGTGGGAGGAAACCAAATTCAAGGAAAGGGCTCTCTGGTTTCCATCAAGCAGGTCATCAAGGCCAGCCCGCCCAGTAGATGACAACACAATCTACTAAATGAAGAATAAAATTTGCTCCACAGCAGTTTGTAATATACTGCAGATGCAAAACCCAAAAGCTATAAAAATTACATCACACCACATCAGGAAGAAGAAGAAGAGATCAAAGATACTGCCAACAGCCAAGTTACAGGTCACACAATAAATGGAGCTTGTTACACAGCAGTCCCTCAAGGATGTCCAGAAGGAATGGAGGGATGTCACCTAGAGCTAAAAATTCTCTCCTCAGCTCACAGAAACTCTGACTAACACTCTTTCCTGACCTCCACTCTACTTACTGTTTCAGCTCTCATGAAGGCCAGGGAAAGTTTTCTATAGCACTACAAAGACCCTGCAATTTTCTACCTATAACTGTGGTCAACCTCTAGTTCTTTAAATGATAATCACCATAGCTTAACAGTCAACTTCTTCATGCAAAAGAAGACTCCCTTTTCTTCTACGAGCAATCAGAAGAAAATCCACAGCACATCAGATCATTACAGTATGAAAAAAACATTCAATAGAGAGAACACCAGCACACCCGGCCACCTGCCATGAAGGACGGGGCTCCATTCCCACTCCTCTCCTCTCTGCACTGCCTCTCACATGTTCCCACTACCTTACCCACCCAGGCTTGTTCCTCCATTCCAGTCTCAGGCAAAGCCACTTCCAGGACCACTCTGACACAAAATAAATCCCACCAAAAGCACAGAGCAGCTTCCTGCAGAACAAGCTTACAAGCTGCCACTCTAGCAAGGTCATCAAGGCTACCAGTTTAAGCACAAGGAACAAAGTGCACTTTGGGGAAAAGAAGTGTGGAAAAAACTTACTTTCAGCAACAGCTTCCTGCCAGGAAAGTTCAAAAAATCTAACACCTAGCCAGTCCTTCAGACACCAACATAAGACATTCAAAATATCTACAATGAGCTTTTCTTTCTAATTTCAGGATCCTCTCCCATGCTATCACACAAAGCACTCCACTGTTCTAACTGTCCTGATAATCAACTATCAGAAAGGTTGCCATGGCATGTCTTACCCTCCCAGTTTCCATGACCCCAAAGCTCAGGGACAGAGAGCCCTGGTTACGAGTGCTTACCTCCAGGGAACTTGAACTTACCCTTCTCTGCAGTTCTGCTGCTTTTACACCAAATCTCTGTCTGAATAACACACTCGTTTTTGTGAATGTTTAGATTATTTTTCTAGTCTCGATATTCCAATTATTCCTACATCTACAAAGATGTCCCAAGGAGGGCAGCAGTGGAAATACAAGAAAGAGATCAGTTTCCAGCCCAACTTGGCAACTTGCAACTGAGTCAGAGGGCTGCCTGCACCACCACCTCCTCCAGACACAGCTTTATCAACTGGAAATGTCACTACTCTTGTCATTTTCACCTGCCAAAAGGCACTGAAAAAAGGTCACTGAAGCGACTATCACTTCAATCATTAAAGCTTTATGTGATCAATAATCAAAAGTCAGATGTGATTCAAAGAGCAGACTGCAGGAGATGTCAGCCTTCCATCAGGAAGATCTGGGAGGCAGCAGCAGTTGTGCTGGTACACGTGCAGACACAACAGATAAGCAGAAGCTATTACTGCTAGGAAACCATAAACATGGTTTTATGGGTATTTCATGTTTATGTAGGACCTCTCCACTGCTGTGGCAAAGCAAGCTCCAGGGGAAGGCCTTACAGAATATAGCAATGAAGACATCTGTCTTCATCACTGACCTTCAAAAACGACAGGTCTGTTAAAAAATGTTGCTGCAAAAATGCATAGAGGTGCTGTGAAAGAGGTCTGAAAACCCTTTGTGAAAAGGCAGTATTCACTTCTCAGTACCATTACTCTTCTAATATCACAGATTTAAGTGCTGAAGTCCTTTCCTCCAGCAGAGAGAGTTAGGGATGTAATGGGATTTAAAAGGGAAAGAACAAAAACGATGTGCTTACTATTACAGCACAGAAGCAACTATAACCCCTAACAGAGATATGTTTTGCTACTAATTTCTGCCTAAGGAGAGATTTCTGTAATTTTCCACTGGTAACTGCAATGTAAAATACTGCCAAGCACTCCATCACCTCAAATCAAATACTGATCACTGCAAAAAGCCAACTGTTAGGCTTTTAGGAGAAAATACCTGATCGTACATCACCAGCAAAACCTGCTGATTTCACAGCTTCTGTAGAGCTCTAATACTGTGAACTCAATGATACTATTATACACTGTTTGTTGTTTGCTTTTCTTTAAGTTGTATTTTCAAAGAAAAAAACAAAACAAAAAATGTAAACCAAAAATGAAAAGGCGAAGTCTAATCAAAAGCTGACGCAATACCGTCACGAGGGAGACGCAAATGACCACCGCGGAGTCAGAGCAGGAAAAGAGGAAGTTTAATTTTTCTTACAACTTCTATAGATTTCTAGAGAAGAGACCACACTGGAAGATTGAGGTTCAACCTCTTCAATTCCACTGGCTTTAGAAAGTGTCCCATCAATTGTCCTTTCTACAGAAAGGAATGTAAACAAGATAAAGAATTCTGAAAACACTGCTTTGTTTACATGAAAGTTCTGACTCCAAAACTAGAAGGCTGGAAAGCAAGGTGACAAAAAGCATCAAACAAAGTGTTTCCAAAAAAAAATGGCTTGCAAATCTCAAATTGATTTTTTCAGAAATATAAGTAAGTTATAGAAATATAAATAAATAAATAAATAAATATTCAGAAATACAAATAAGTAAAACACATTATTTCCTGTTTGTGCAATAAACTTGTTTTACGGTATCAATTTATTTTCATTGTTTTAATAATATACATCATTTGACTGAGGTCTTATTTATCTACACTCAACTTCTAATCTGTCAGTAATCCTTAAAAATTAAAAGGCAGGATTTTCTGCACAAGGAATGGTCAAATCACATCACCTTCAAACAGGGTGAAAGACTCAAAGTCCATGGGAAAAAAACCCAAGTAAAAGAAGAGCAACCCTAAAATACAAAAATACCATATGATGCAAAAATACAAGAGATGCAAGAATAATCCAAAATTTGAAGACTTGATAAGAAGTGTTCATGTCTAGAAAAAATACACATCTCTGCACTTACCCCAACACTCATCAGATTATTTTTTTGCTATAAACTTGTAAACCAAAATAGCAGTGTCATGAACTATTGTGCTCATCAAAACGAGATGGTATTTCTGAAGCTTAATAACAATTTTCATGTCAACATTTAATTATTTGATTACTGATCATTATCATAAACATTATCAGCTGCTGAGTTTTACCAGTGATGTTTGGAAAACAGACTACACAAATGAAAGAATATGCTTCCAAGATTTTAAAAAGAAATCTCGATCAATGAATTGTGTGGCATTTTGGTTCATCAAAACAAGTACAAGTTCACTATTTTGTAACAAAAAGCTCCTCAAGATGAGTAGGCTGACTATCTCATCTTTCCAGAAAGAGATCTGCTGAAGTACAGTTATTTCTCCTTCCCAAAGGAAAGGGCTTCCAGGATTACAACCACCAAATAACTGTCTTGACTATGCTGGCCAGCTGTGATAAGTTCCTGCTAATCTCTTGCTGCCTTTCTAAGCAAGACAATCAAAACACATTGAGAAAATGTCTTGCAAGTTTCTCCAAGTTCTGTTCATAGAATCATAGGATATCCTGAGTTAGAAGGGACCCACACAGATCATCAAGTCCAAGAGTAACACCATGGGCTTGATAGCGTTGTCCAAACTCATTTTGAACTCTGCCAGGCTGGTGCAGTGACCACTTCCCTGGGGAGCCTGTTCCAGTACCCAAACACCCTCTGGGTGACAAACCTTTTCCTAATATCCAACCTAAATCTCCTCTGACACAGCTTCAGGCCATTGAGTCCTATCACTGGTCACCACAGAGAAGAGATCAGTGCCTGCCCCTCCTCTTCCCCTCACAAGGAAGCTGCAGACCATAATGAGGTCTCCCCTCAGTCTCCTCTTCTCTACACTGAACCAGCCAAGTGACCTCAGTCAGTCCTCATACGCCTGCAACCTTTAAGCCCTTCACTGTCTTTGCTGCCCTCCTCTGGACACTCTCCAATAGTTCCATGTCTTTCTTCTATTGTGGCACCCAGGACTGCCCCCAGCACTGGAGGTGAGGCTGCCCCAGCTCAGAGCAGAGCAGGACAATCCCTCCCTCAACCGCCCGGCTGTTCCACTGCAGCAGGCACTCCAGCCATAATCAAAGCGAAGCAGAGAAAGTCAATACACTTAGAACATTAATCTGTTCTCTCACAGGCAGCAACAAGTCCATTTCTGAAAAGCAGAGAGCAGAGTATTGACATGGCAATTATGACATCCCCATGCTTTCACATTATAAAATGCTAAATTGACTTTTCACAGAAATAAGAGAGTAGCTACAGGAGAAGTCTTAAAAATGTTGCCCTTTTACATAGCTATATTAGGTTATTGGGTCCATAAATGAAAAGAAGAAACATGAAATGAAGTTTAAAAAAAAAAAGTTTCATTCCTAAATTTCTCTATCAGTCAAATTAGTAATAAAGGAATCTCTACAGCTTCCTTTGGCCCACATAGACTTGTACAGGATAAAATGCTTATGATACACCTTTGCTAAAACATTCTAAAACTTTGGTATAGAAAAAAGGGCGGGGGGGGGAACCCACAACCTTCAATATGGCCTCTCCTTACTCCAACTTTTTGTTCTTACTGCAAGGAAAAGAAATAGTTCAAGGACATTCCTAAGATTATGAACACAGCAATTCTACAAGCAACAGCAAAGAAAACCATTTGATCATTAATGTATGTTTCAGTATGACCCAATGCAGGCAAAAGAACCTTTGAAAATCAGAGAACCTGATTTAATTTTAGGTTGCTTGGAAATGAAAATGTAACTGTGGAAATATAACACAGACTCTAAACTGTGACTTTCAATAAAAAGGGAAACATTGGGGAAGTTTCTCATCGGCCATAAAGAGACCAAGCATCTCTAATCATTAAACTTCTGTAGGAAATAACATCATTGTCTCCTACACTTCACAAAGGATGGACTTGAAGAATCATAGTGGCTAGTATTTCACAAATTATACTCCAGTCTGTTTCCCTGAATTAGATTTCTCATTGCACTGACATTCTCAGAACTGAGACTCTATACTATGTCCCAACTAAAAAATGTCAGCAATACCCAGAGAAGCTGAAGTGTATACAGGCTTAAGTTCAAAGTGAGCTATTTCCAAAATATTCCTGCATCCTCCAACAATTTGAGGCTCAAGAACTTTTCAATCAATAGCTTTGAATATTTATTTTAGATTTTAGGCTATTGTTGTCCGGATGGAAGTGCAGTGCCAGTATTTGCAATATGCTATGCAAGAGACCCTACAGTTTCTCTATGCATCATCTAAAAGTTCACTTCTTTTGTCTGCTTTAAGCTGGTTACCAGTAAAATCCTTAATACAACCTAGTTCTTAACCTGACAGAACCAGATAGCACTTCTCTATTTCCTTCTCCATATCATTTAGCAACTTTACAGAACTCTCTCGTATTAACTTTATTTTCAGGCAATCTTTCCTCATCTCAAAACCTGTAGAGACCTTGGGCAGTTTGCACCAAGATCATCTCTGCACTTTCCTTCCCACTTTCTCCAAGGTTGTTTGGTTCCTCTTGAGATGCTGGGACCAGGGCTACATAAGCTATTTGATATTATACAGAAATGGGTAATATGTCTGTGCAACCATTTCCTTTGTTCATTATTCCTCTCACAGTAGTTCTAACACACTTGATCAGCTTTTGTCTAAGCAACAATGTAGCATCTTTACAAAACTATTTACTCCCCTGTTGTTAGTTTTGAATGGTAAAAGCCAACTCTGAGCCTGTGGGCCTGATATTTCTAAGTCTGAAAGGTTTTCAGCCTGACAGTGGCTGATTTCTTCCCTTGGGAAGAAATTTTTTTCCCGAAAGGAAAACCTTTCTGACTCAGAAATATCAGGCCCACATGAGCCCACTGCTGCACAAAGAGAATCAGAAAATTGGGGTTGTGCACTGGGTTTTCTTTAGGATCACACAAATATTGCAGATGCATTTTTTAAGATATTCATGTAGGAGTAGTTCATATTCATGGCATTTTAAAAATATGCTGAACAATACAATGATGGTCTGTTTCTTGTTCAAGTCAAGGAAAATTACAAAATTCAACAAAGATCCTACATATACACCTTTTCATAAACTACAGCTTAGCAATGAGAAAATACATGAGATTTGGTTTCATTCAAAGAACTCAAAACCCCTTTCTCTAATATTCTTTAGCAAGGCTGGAGAGCAGAATCTAAACCTACAAGAACATGTTAACATAGAGTTAGCACCTATGAAGCGACAGCATCATCAAGGAACTCTTGAGACATATTTTAACTGGAGTGAGAAGCGTAGCCCCTGCTCAAGACACCAAACTTTGTAGTAACTACTGCAACTCTGCCAAGGACAACCTGTGCCCCAGGCAAAAGGCCGTGAACTGGAGCTGCCCCTTTGCACAGCACAGAGACCTTTGGGGCCAGCCAGGAGAGCAGACACTCAGAGACACTGCAGGAGCCAGGGACTCAGCAGGAGGACCCCAGACTATGGCACACTTAGACCGCAACAGCATAAAAGCTCAGGGATTCGGTTGTTCAGCGTCCCTCCTTGGAGGCACCCAGCTCCAGCTGGTTTTGTGTTTTGCACCAGGATTAAATTGTTCTAAGGATCCAAATGCCTCTGACTCTGCTACGGGAAACCTGGGGTCAGGCAGGCAAGGGAAACTTCTCTGACTCAGTGTCAGTGCTGTGTGTAGGGAGGGAGTCAAGCAGAGCACACGCTGGCTCACTGGAGCTGCCCTCTGCAAAGGGGTTGCACCAGCCTCAGGTGGTGGGAGTGCATCCCAGGTGGGGGACTGTGATTCCTGGATGCTCAGACAGGAGAGTTTCCTTCAAACCGTCACTGGAGTTTTTCAGGACATGACTGAACAGAGGACTAAATAATCTCACCGAGGCTCCCTTTCCCACAAGGGGCTGGACCAAGTGATCTTTCAAGGTCATTCCAGCCAGGGCTGTTCCAGGATTCTAAGCCAGTGGCATTGGCCTGGGCAGCTGGCTGTACAAGGGGCACCAGCTGATAAGGAAAGGTAAGATACATAAGCTTTGCTTGCTGATAAGTGTACCTCCTGAACATCCAAGAGATTGAACTGAGCAAAGGAGCACTCTTAATCATATACAGCACTTCCAGTAAAGCAACAGACATCTTAACAACATCAACAAACTTTGGCAGCGTAGTGTGATTCACTTTTACCAAGCTGAGTGAATTTCCCTTCAAGTGTTTGTCAAAAGAGGGGAAAACACTGAAGGGAACTTTTATTGCCAAGAAATGGCTCTGCAACTGTACAAGGGAGCCGCTCACACGATACATTACATGAAATCCTCTCTCTTCCTGCTCTGCCTTGAGAAAAGGCATCACTGTTATGTAAGCATCAGCTATTCAGACCATTTTCCCAATACTTTTTTTCTAACAACATGTTTGCCCAGTAAGATTTGGCTGCTGCTTACCCAAGCCTCTTTTTGTCAAAAGCCCACCATCACAACCTCATCTTTCCACACTCTTTCTGTCACACTTCTCTTGTTATCCTCCCCTTAAAGCCCAAATCAAGCCATGTCACTGAAGTGATGTGCCGTTTCTGACTTCAGCATTCACTCTATGTACAAACCACAACAAGAATCACCACACACACCAAAACCACCATATGGGCAGGTTTTGAACAAAATGCATCAGGTTTAGCACGGGTCTCCAAGACACAGCAGCTCTACCAAAGCACCTGGGAGTGCGAGCCTCCTAATTCTTGTATTACAGTACAGCAACACATCACCAGGCAAGTAATTGATCCTATGAAATCAGACTCCCACTTCTTAACACAGGCACACAACTTCAAGTCATTACCACTCCATGACCAGAATGTTGCAATGGAGGGATACAGGCTCTTTAGGAAAGACAGGCCACAAGACAAGGAGAAGGAGCAGCCTTTCATGCCTGATGTAAGGAAAGGCTGAGAGCTGGGCCTGTTCAGCCTAGCGAAGGCCGGGGAATGAGTGTCTATCAACGTATAAAAAAACCTGAAGAGAGAATGTAAAGAAGAACGACTCTGGCTCTTTATAATATATATACATAATAAGTGAACATATAATACATAATAAGTGAAACATCAAGAGAATGAATATTACACGCGGCAGAACGCACGAAATCAGGTGGGTGTCACTCAGAAATTCCAGACTGCGTCCTGCAACTGTCGGTGCCGCAGCCCGGCTCCCCTCGGCAGTGAAGGGGCTCAGCTCTCCCCACGGCGCTCCCTCCTCCGGCTGCCGCGGCCAGGGCAGCCTTCCAGAGCGCACCGCCCCCGCGCAGTACCCAACGCCAAGCCTAGGGAACGGGGAAGTGCTGAGCGGCACCGGGGCAAGGCTGGGCCGGGCCGGTCACCCCACCTGCGCCAGCAGCGCCTCCCGCTCCCGCTGCTCCCGGCTCCGCTCAGTCTCCGGCCAGGACGCCATCCGCTCAGCCCGCCGGAAACCGCGCAGCGGCCGTAAGGCAGACCCGCCGCGACACTGTCGTGAATACCGTCCCAGGCAATGGAGGGAGGGGCGGCTGCGGCTCCTGCGGGCGGGGACAGCCGGGACAGCCGGGCACGGGGGCATGGCAGGGAGCACTTCCCCGCAGCCGGGCTCTGGTGCCGAGTCTCTCAGCGCCTCTGCTCTCGCTAGCGTCCGCCGCGACTCGCTCGGCTCATGAGAGGGTTGTAGAATCAGAATACCCGGAGTTGAAAGGGATCCCCAAGCACCATCAAGTCCGACCCCTGCACAGGACCATCTCCAGAGTCATACACCCGACTGCCTGAGAGCCTTGTCCAAGGGCTGCTTGAACTCTCTCAGGACAACTGCCCTGGGGAACCTGTTGGAGTGCCAAAACACTTTAAGGGTAAAGAACCTTTCCTCAATGATAAAGATAAAACTGGACCATTAATTACGAATTAGGTAAACTTTTATTTAAGTGAGAAGTCAAAGCAAGCAGCATGCTGCGAGAGCCGGAGAGTGCAAGTATCAAACTCGCGCTCTGCACACAGCTCTCAAAAATTCTTTCTGTATCTTCCCATTTTATAATCTTTTGGTTTACACACTCCTCTTAGTCCCTCCCCAGTCCATGTCTTCCAATATTTGGTCATTAACTCCGGGGATCTGGGGTCTTCCGCACTCTCATGGTGGTCGGTGAATGAAGTCTGTTCTTCCTTGAAGCACATTCACAGGGACTTTCCACTGCAATCACAACTCTTGATTTTCCGACGTTCCTCATACCTATTGAAAAGAGAGTAACTTTACATTATCCTGCACAAAGGTTGGACACTTTCTAACTTTTTCATTTCTGCAGTTTCTGCAACTACTTCATACCTCCTACATGTTTGCAACGATTTAAATATAACATTTAACACAAATTACCTGCATTATTAGGATCATCTATAACACATAATATCCAACTTAAACATGGCCTGCCTGAGCTGCACACCAGTTTCCTTGTGCCTTCCCACTCCGCAACAGGAGCCAGACTCTACAGCCAGGCGCTCCAGCTCTCGGCCTAAAGCCGAGGGGCCCGAGGGGCCGGGAGCCCAGCCCCGACGACAGGGAGGGCACACGCCCGGCCCCGCAACTCCTGGCCCCGTGCCTCTGAAGGGCCGGGGCCAGGCATACCCGCCTGATTACAGGGGGTCCCTCCAGCCGCCCGCCGAGGCCCGGGGACGCACGCAACCCCACTTACGGGGCCGTCCCTCGCAGCCAGGCACCCCCAACAAGCACTACTAAGCACAGGCTCCGGCCTGCAACCCACTTACGGGGCCCGGGAGCGCTCGTTCCTGTGGCCTGGCTAAAGCAGCCTCCCCTGCCCTGCTTACAGGGACCTGGGGCTGCTCCTGGCGACAAAGGTCCTGACAACGTGCCCCCGACTACAGGGCTGGCACGCTGGCAGCGGAGGCGCAGACCCAGGGCCTGGCTACAGGCGGGTCGCGCTGCCCACGCTACCGCTAAGCGCCTTCGCGCCCTCCTCAGAAAGCAGGGGCAAGGCCGGACGCTTTCTCCACCCGTGCGCTTTGGGGACCTGCCTGTGGCTGCACAGAGCTCCTCTTTCCCTCCTGGGAAGTCTAAGCTACGCTGCTCTAGCTCTAAAGCCGGGGTGGGGGGGCGTTACACACGCACACACGCTTGCTCACTCACACCAACTGAGGCAGGGGAAGACACGGGAGGGAGGCAGGGAGGGAGGGAGGCAGGGAGGGAGGGAGGCAGGGAGGGAGGGAGGCAGGGAGGGAGGGAGGCAGGGAGGGAGGGAGGCAGGGAGGGAGGGAGGCAGGGAGGGAGGGAGGCAGGGAGGGAGGGAGGCAGGGAGGGAGGGAGGCAGGGAGGGAGGGAGGCAGGGAGGGAGGGAGGCAGGGAGGGAGGGAGGGGAAGACAGTCCCAGAAGAGGGAGCAAGCTCCGTGCAGCCAACCTGATCCAGGCAGCCCTTCCCACCTACCGCTAAATGGGAGAGGAGAGTGCCACACCTGCCCCTGCACTGATGCCTTGAGCTTTAGCTTTCCTGCGGGCCAGATTCTCTACTGCCTTGGTCTAGAACTCGGAACTCTAGAACTCTAAAGCGTTCACGAGTTCTCCTCCCGGTTTAGTTAAGAGAAAACTGTCCTTTGCCAGCCTGAAAAGCCCGTTGCAGCTTCAGGCCCAAAACCTACAAACAACAGCAAACGGAGGACAGCAATCCGGGAGGATGGCCCTTCATAACCTGCAGCTGTCATCGGACAGTTAAGCCCAACGCATAAATGGACTAAAGCTGCTAAAAGCCTGGAAACCCCTGACTCGAGGTCCACCTTGGCTGGAGACAAAGGCTGTGACGCACCCCGAGTACGGGGGGTCACGCTGGCCAGGGGCCGGCAGCAGGCACAAAGCTGCCGGGCCTGGGGAAAAGCCCAGCCCTGCTTGCCAGGTGGCCGGCTGAGCTCCATCTCCCCCCTCGGGTGCGGAGACAGGGGCTCTCACCCTCCTTACAGGGTTGCCCCTCTCTCCGGGCAGCCAAAGGAGCACAAGGGCAAAAGGCCGAGCACAGCAAAGACCAAGCCCTGCACACAGGGAGGTCACCCAGCGCCAACTCGGCCACTGCACCCTAAAGGTGCCCTGGCCGTGCCAGGAAGGCCCTTTGCCCAGAGAGCCCCTCGCGCTCCAAGCTCCTCTTCGGCTCCAAGCTCGCTCTTGCCTCGCCGTTCCACTCTTGAGCTCGAGGACGCTGCCGCTCTTGCCTCGTCGTCCCGTGGCTTCTGCCAAAGGATGACAGCACGCTTAAGCCTGTGAAGCTCCAGCACTTGTGTCAGAAGTGAACCCCTCTCCTACAGCCCCACAAACTGGGCCTTGAGCCACCGATTCACAATTATTAACTTTAGGTCTTGCAATATTTTCATCTTGGAATTTTGTTTGATTTGCTTCTTTTTTTGGCATGGCTGTGTTATATTGCTTTCATTGAATAGTTTTTTTTCTAGCTTCAGTATTTTCACTGTTCGTTGAACACAGTGCATTATACTACGCTGACTTTATAGCATCTATACTGTTCAGATAATATTTCTCATTAATGTACTTTTGTGTGGTTCTAATCATCACAATTTATAAGTTTTAATGAATATATGTGGTTTGGAATACTTTATCCTAAAGGAAAATGGCATAAATGCTCAGTTACATTTTTTAATCATTTATGGAATTAGCCCTTGCTTAGTTCTGGAGCTATGATATGATTACATCACACAAGGGTTCTTCTCTGAGTAATTTAGAAAGCTAAGGGGTTGGGCTTGTACCTCATGACTTGTTTGTTTGAAGGCTTTTCTAGCAAACATTTTCTGCAGCTCTCACTCTGCCTACCTGTCTAAAATATCCCAGGATTTCAGCTGAAAATGTCACCTCTTATCTCTTTTAAGTTATCCCATATTTTCTGTCAAAAATGCTGCCTCTGACTTCTGCATTACAACAGACTTTCATGTAGTTCTGAGTTTCGTGCCTGAGAAGTTTTGATCTTGGCAGGGTTCTTTCTTAGATGTTCTTCTGGTAAAGAGAAGAACAATGTTTTTTAAATATAAAAATCTTTACATTTTTTTCTTATAGGAGGGACCTTCTTCTGAGTCCCTCTGGGATGACCAACTGATTGAAAAGTTTACCTTTGTGTTATCAATCAAATTGGCCTCTGACTTTCTCTATAAAGAGGAGCTCATCCCACAATAAAAGGGGAGAACCCACTGACCACTTCCTAAAGGAACCTGTGTCTCTTCTGTTCGTGTCCATTGCAACACTCTCCCTCAAACGTGCTCATTTTTCCTCTATAAATTACCCCAAATTCACCTGTCAATAAAACACTATTTTGTTTCATATCAGTTACCTCAGGTTTTCTAAAAAGCGACTTAGACCCTCCCAAAAGACTGCATCTGATTTTCCCTCCAAAACACACCCTTAGCTGTGTCCTATAAATCACCTAAGATTTTATCCCAAACATGTTTGTTCTCTACACCACATGCTTCTTCAGATTCTCTGTCCAAAATATTTCCTAAAGATTAACTCAGATTTTGCTTCTAAAATATTCTATAACTGCGAGATTATGTAAATTTCACTTTCATTGATTCCCTTTGAATTACCTGAGATTTCACAGCAGAAAATGTTCCTTCTGGCCCTTTAAAACTACCGCAGGTTTTATCACAAAAGTCTCTCTGGCCATCCTCCCCAAATTACCTCAAACTTATCCCCAAAACCAATTTTCTCCCCTAAACTTCACCTCAGGTTTCCGTGCCACAGATGTTCACTGCATTGTATTACACACATTGGCACAGCTTTTTTTTTTTCCTGTGCTGCCCAGTTTTTCCCCGAAAATGTTCATTCCGTGCCCCGCAGGTGACGCCAAGGAATTCAAACACTCCCTCCCAATAAAGTTCTTGCTGTTGCCTCAGCACTTCCACTCGCAAACTGAGGCACCGCGCAGTCCCGTGACGGCCGCCATCCGCTCCTCCTCCGTGTTTCACCCCAGGGGCTGCCCCGGGGCGC
>VZUI01050163.1:0-48511 GCA_013401135.1 Cettia cetti
TAATAATAATAATAATAATAATAATAATAATAATAATAATAATAATAATAATAATAATAATAATAATAATAATAATAGCAATAGTTGAATTCTCTGGAAATAAGCTGGACCACCTTAGTTAACATGTTAATAGAGCAGAAAAGTCAATAGGCCTCTATTATTAGCAGATAAAATATTAGTGGAAAGGGACATCTTTGTCACAGTCCCATGAAGACTGGACTTTGCAGAGAACTTCAGAATCAGGTGGTTGGTTTATTAACTGAGTCCATCAATTTGATTACAGTTTCTGTAGCCTAGAGTTGTGGTACTGAGGTGGATTGTATTAAGCAGAGTTAAAGACAAAAGAGGGGGAAAAGTGAAACAGGAGAATGTTGGAGAGAATGGAGGTGAAAGACACACAGGAAGGCATTGGATTAATGGACAAGCATTTATGTTGTGATCAGCTAATGCACAGAGATTAGCATGCAAGACATTTTCCGAAGAAAAAAAAAAAAAGTCCTGTCAACCACAAAGCGATGTAAAAAAGACAAAACAGCCAAATGTCTAGGAAGCTGTAACTCCATCTTCCTTCCAGTGCTGCCTCTCACCCTTGAGGTGGGAGGGGGGTAAGCCAAGAGAAAGGTCAGGGGATGAAAACAACATTGGGGAATTGGCAGAATGCCTCGGGTTCTGTGGAGCAGAACTGTCCCTCCCAAAGGATAAACCAGGGGCACAAGTCTTAGGTTTCCACAATGTGCACTGTAACAAGGAGAGAAACTTCTTGAATTCAATTTCGGTGTAGACATTGCTTTCTGTGCATTGAGGAACAACAGAACTGTTATATCTTGGCTAAGCTGTGGAGAAAAGCACCAAAAACCTTCTACATATTTTTTTTAAAGTCATTTGGGTCAAGCAGAATTATTCTCCAAAGAAAAACAGAGCATTTAGATGGGATGGAAAGCTTCCTCAGGACTGCAAAGAGTAGGACAGCAAGTAATAATTTCCAAAAACAAATTAATAACTCCAAAAAGCAGCTTTCAGAGCTTTGTGACTCTAAGATCTCACAAGACTGAAAGAATTCCTCCCAGCAGCTCTTGTTCTCTACAGGAAAAGGAAAAATATAGTAGGCTCCTGAGATACTTCCCATCTGGGAACAACAGCTAAAAGAGACTGATCTGCTATTCAGAGCTCACATACAGCTCTGTGATCCAGGGATTTCCAAAACCAACAGTAATACAAAGAGCCTTTCAACAACCTGTCCTACCCAGGCAGAAGGGCCAGTTGGAAGAGTTTTAAAGTCTGTTTCTTTCTCCAAAGACACTAGACCTAACGAGAGGGCAATGCAATTATTCGTCATTCAGGTTTGACCCAGCCTGGGTATCAAGATGTTTTTCAGAAGAGATGGAGGGGGACAGGATCATTAATATTTGGAGCAGCTCTCCGCATAGCTCATGTGACAGGACACATGGGTGCCATCAGGTCCTTATGGTCACTCCAACCCTTCACCTAACTCTCAATCAAAATATCAAAGGAAGATTGAAGGGCAGAGCCTTCCCAAAAAGAGCTGGAGATAGCTGATTCATGGCAATCCTCCTGGCAGAAGGAAGGCTTGTGTGAGCTGGAAGCTTTTGAAGTGCTTAACTAATACACCCATCACTGAGAAGGGTAATATTGACTCAAACCCAGCTTGATGTTTTCAGGTGACTTGGAGCTTTAAAAAAGACAAAAATCCCCATATTTTAGCACCACATCACACTTCTCAGAATCACATCTGGGAATGTTTCAGTCACCAAGTGAAACGTCCACTCATCTGAAAATTGGGGATCTCTAGAGAAAGTAGAGGAATTGGGAATTTACCCAGTTCTAATGTGGGTAATACAAAGTTCAGCCACTTTAGCCCTCCCTGTTTGGAATACTGAACACATTTACCACCACAATCCTTATTCAAACCCAAACTCCCACAGCAATGAGCAGAGAGCATACCTGCTCTACCCTGCTCACACCTGACTTGCCACCCACCCCTACAGAAGCGGATTTAAACTGAGATGAACTATGCAAGGATGTGATCTTGCAGGCATCAATCTCATAATAGGGCATTTAAATTTACACCAAAATCTGGACTATCAATGTTTGCATCTCTTTAAAGTCAACAATGAGAAACAGTCACCTCCCAAGGACCATTTGTGAGCTGTCTCAGATCCTTTTACCATGAAATTGTGTAATCTCTGTTCCTGGTGTTGCTCAAAACCCAGCTGAACAAGACCCTAAGCAACTTCAAAACCTCTGTGGTTACAGCTTTGTTCCAGCTCCAGGAAAGCACTTAGAGACTCTCAAAGTATGTGCTGAAATCCTCCTCACTTCAGCAGCCAAGGGACTGCTATCTTCTCAGTACCCACGGAAATCCCAGTCAGACAGAGATGCTGAAAAACTGAAGAAAGTTCACCAAGAGGACCACCAAGATGATTAGAGGGCTGAAGCACATAACTCAGAAGGGTAATTGAAGTATGTTTGTTTAGTCTGGGAAAGATTAGGGCAGGACCTGACTGCAGACTTGTACTTCCTAATGGGATTGGTTACTGAAGAGAAAGCCAGATCCTTCCCAGAAGTGCACAGAGAGAGGACAAGATGCAAAGGTCAGAAGTTGTAACAAGGGAAAACCCAGCCAAGCTAAATTTTTCACCACCAGAGTGGGCAAGTCCTGGAACAGGTTGCCCAGAGAGCCCATGGGAAGCCACATCCTCAGGATATTTTCAGGTTCTATTGGGCAAGATCACACCACCCAAACACAGTTTTGAGGTCCACTTTGCTTTAAGTGGGTGCTTGAACTACAAGACCTTGAATGGTCCCTTCCACCCTAAATCCATTGATTATTCTCTGATTGAATCCCAGTCCCTTAAAAGTATTTAATTCTCTCATACAGGCATAACCACATGGTACAGCAGTGCTCCACAGGACAGGTATGATTTCCTGAGTCTGGGCAGTGTTCCTTTATCTCCTCTTTCCCCCACAAATTTTAATCAAAGTTTCTCTTGCCAAAGGATAGAATGTGTTTTATTAAATTTGTTTTGAATAGTTGGAAGAATCAAGGCTAGTAATAGTAGACTAATTTCTCCATCTCCTGCTCATCTTCAGGCAGCTCATAAGGTCTCCATAATTATCATAGTCTGCTCTGTTGACTGCTGAGAATTAGTTATAATCTACAAGCCTTAAAATTGTATTTCATACTGCACATTGCACTTCTGTGAAGGAGGAATCATTGAACATGTTAGGAACCAGCCCAATGGCAACAATAGGAGCTTTTGAACCAGGGAATGGCAAGTTGCCTGGGAATGGGCCAGAACAACAAACTGATATGACAGGCTTTGCCTGCTGTGGAAGTATTAAATCTCAGCTGATAGTGGAACTATCACCTTTCTCTGAAAAGCACTATGATCTGAGCTACACTGTCCCTTAACATAAAATGTAAATGACCCATGGACACAGGGGGAGGCTGGGGGAAGTCCTATTCACCCTGGAGGCTGGGAAGGTCATTTCCTAGACAGCTCCTAAAATTAAGCATAACAATATGCAACTCGCCCAGTCCCAGACAAGTGAGTCTCTGGAGCAGTGAAGCACAGAGAATTAGATTCAGGAGCACAGGTCCTCTCACAAAGCCTTTGTTTGCACATCAGTACACTCAAGTCAGATCCTTCATTAAAGCCAGGACTCCCTCACCTTCGGGCTATCAGCTTCTACCAGTGCACACTTTGCAGAAGGGTAGGGTCTGGGTAGATTTAGCTAAAGCAGCAAAAGCCAGTAAAATAGAAAGTCCTCAAGGAAAATTTGAGAACTTGAGGACTTGAGAGCCAGTGTCTCTTGGGTGCCCCTCTTCTCCCTCAGCTGAGCTATTTGGACTAGTTTAGGCTCTGGAAACATCCTAAGGCTCACTCACTGACCATGAGGCAGCTCAGCAACAAGAAGTATCAGTGGCTATCCCAGCCAGAATATTACTTTTCCTCGGCCAGCAAGGTGGGGGACTTAATTTGGCACTGCACTGGACATGTTGCAATCTAGGACTTCATGCTCATTTTAGGGTTAGGTAGAAGCATTTTTTAGGCATTTGTAAAGCACCCCTAAAACCAGGACTGCAGTCCTGGTCAGGCCATAGCAAGTGTTCAGGGTCACCTATTTAATATTGCCAATCTACTGAGCTGTGTAGGAGTAGCATCACCCCAGGGACCCTCTGCCATCTGTGGAGATGGAAGAGCCCTTCAGCAGGGCATTTCAGCCAGCCTGGGGTTCAAGTTGGCCTCTTGTCCCTCCACAGATCACAGGGTGTGCCCAGGACACATACACACTGCTAACACAGACATGGTCTTAAATACAGCAGTGACCTGGTTACTTCTGCCAGTGCTGTTTAAACCCTTGACAGATGTGAATTCATCTAAAAATAAGAAACATCATCTTTTTCATGTCTGAGTAACAGCTTCACAAATCTGAGCCATGATGGTTTTAAATCCCACCCAGGTATTCCTGAGCAGCTAGATCTAGGACAGATCTAGGTCTTAGCTCGGGACAAGCCACTATGATCCTGCTCCTCAGAGATGTATGTGCTGAACTGGGGTGAGCGTTGAGCTCATAGAGGAGAAGCAATTACTAAACAACTATGCCACAAGGCCTGGATGAAGCTTCGGAATTCTATCAGACCCCTGACACTTCATCAGAAGAGCACAGTGAAAAGGAGATGGAAGCAGTTTGGGATTTTAAAAGAAGGCAGGGAAGGGGGGGACGAATGCCAGCAACACTGTCAAAATGCACATTCAATGTTCATCTGTCTCCTAACTCCTTGTCTTAATCCTTTTGCTGGAGAAAAGTCATCCAAGCTAATTAGTCCAAAGGTTTATGAAGGAAATAAGTAAAGCAGACAGCAGAAACAGACTACTCCTGAAATCTGTAGAGATAACAAGGGAAGTTTCTCTCAGCATTAGACCATAAAATTCCCAGAATCAACCTCTCTCCATTTTACTGCTGAGACCAGCAAGTTTCTTAGAGTTCTTGGTTACAATTCAGAAAAGCATAATTAGCACACAGACTGCCTTTAATTAGCACATCTATTCAAAGAAAGGTGTTCACCTATCAGGCTGTCATGATAAATAATTGTCCTTTTCCCCTTGTCCCAGGTGTGCCCCACCTGATCCCTGTGGCAGAGAAAGGAGAAGGTAGAGGAAGTGTGGGCAGCAGCTGTACAACTCAGAGTTTTTCACCCAGACCTTTCCCAGGACTGAAAATTGGAACAGCAGAGGTTAGAACTAAGAGGTCAAAGAAGGATGTGAGGAGACAGGGAAATCTCACCCATTTGTTTGCAAAAAGAAAAGTGTAGGTTTCATCAGCAATGAGCAAACTCACTATCTGCTCTAGGCAAAGGACAGGAACATCTAATTTTCCCTCAAATCTCTCTCTCCCCATCCCTGTGAAGATGAAGGAGGATTCCTTGCTGAGATTTCCACATTTTTTAACTCTCATACATGCCTGAGACAAGCAGCCCATGAATTGCAACTCAGACAGGCTAACTCAGTGCCCTAGCTAGTGGGTCATCAAGATCACAAAGAGCTGATCTGGGCAGTCAGGCTCTGGTTCCTTGCATAGACAACACAGGGAAGCAGAGCCCATCACCCAGATCATCAGAAATAAGTGCCAAATGTATCAGTTATGGGAAACTTTCTTCACTGGCCAAATAAAGCAGCAATGACAAGTTATCCCAGAGCATCCCCTCACATCGACCACTGTCAGTCAACAAAGCGGAAGAGGCAATGGGAGTTGTTTCAGAGGAGGTCATCTCCTAGAAAATAGCCAGCTTGCAGGAGAGACAAGCAATAAAATTTATAGCAATAACAGAGGAGAGAAGATTTGTGCTCTGCAACACCAGAGCTCTTCTTCCAGTTTGTTTTGTATATTAATAACCCCACTCAAACAGCAAGGGGTTTGTGGCTTCAGAGATTCACTGTCCTTGTATGACATCACATCAGGTACAACATTTACAGGCTTTAAAAAAAATCAGCCTAAAAGCAGCACTGATCTTTTTGGAAGCTCTTACCAATAAGGAAGCCTCACAAAGACTCTTAGGAAGGGGGATTTGCAGGGGATTAGGATTAAACCAGTTTCAGTTACTGAAAAGTGAACTTCTGTCCAGGGAATTAGGGCTGGGATAGCTAATTATTTGACTTTTTTTGCTTGTATCTTTCACTACCAAACATTAGAGCATGCTAGGGAGACAAAGAAAGGAAGCCAGACCTTCTGCAGTCAACAGGGCCACACACTGCCTGAATGAACATAATGTGATGGGAAAAAGAAACCCTCAGAGAATGTCCCCATGTAGCCCTCTAGGCAAGAATTCCAAGGGGCAGGGTCACTCCCAGGGCAAGAACACTTTGGGGCTGAGGGAGAAGTGAAGATCAACCTCCATCACTTCTCTTTGAAGATGTGCACAGGGTCCCTTGAACACTGTTGTTACAGAGACAAGGGACCCCGTCCAAGCTTCACTTGTGACACAGCTCACTCCACACCACCTCACACATATTGCTGCTATGCTAAGGGAAATGTGAGGATGCAACCTTACCAAAACAGGAATGTGCTGAGAATGGGCATGTTCTAATGCATAAAGGGATAGACTGGGCACATTTAATGGATTAAGGGATAGACTGGGTTTCTATGGCTCTAGCTATGTTACTGAACTACTTTATGGTGTTCTGGAATTCTTCCTTTGATTCATGTTGATTCTGTCCTCTTGCATTATGCCCCAGATATTGTCCCTGTAAGTCTCACCTAGTCTCTCCTACAGCCCCTGTTTTGCCCCCAGTGTTAGAGTACCAATACCTCAGCACCAACATTAATACTTTGAATCCACTTTCTGCTGCAGCTGCCGTACAGTCCACAGCACAAAGAACACACACCCACACGAAGACTAACACTTGGATTCTGAAAAGGGTTAGGCAGATTTTGGAGAATACATGAGCTAGAGGAGTCACACAGAGAAGTCCAGTCTCTCACGATCCATCCACTCTTTGCAGGAGGGCTGTATCAGGCACTGCCTTCTGTGCAAAGGTGTTATGGTAATGGAAAAAATAAATCTGAACTTCACTTCCAAGGTTCAACAAAAAAAGTCTCCTGGTTTCAATAAACATCCTCTGCTTTTCTGTGCAGGGGAAGTTTAACAGCTCCCCACTGTTTGTCTTTGATTTTCTCACTTGCAAGACTATTTGAAAATCCCAAAGATGGTCTCTTCTGCTGTAGGTACAGTGAAAAGAGCCCATTTAGTTGAAATTAACCAAAGATAAATTAAATTTACTCTTGTAAAACAGCTTATCATGACACAGTGAAAGCTTAAGCCAGAAAGGTTTCTAACCTCATAAACCACAAGACTCTAACAAGGGAAGAATCAAGAGACTTTTATAACCCAGCTCTTTGCAAGAACAGCCACTGGAGTACATCAGTTCCCCTGAGTCACCCTGGGAGAGCAAAACCACAGCAGAGCACTAAAGGACCTAAAACTTAACAGAATTATTCACTTCCAGAACATTATAAATACTCATTGCTGGGGTAGTCAGAGCTTGATCAAGCGTTAAGTTCAAGAACTGGCGTCATTCCTGCCATTGGACACTATTCTAACCAGAACCTAGTGCTATTAGGTCTTTTAGGTCTAAACCCAGGCAAATATTTAATGTATTTGACCCCCAAGTCAGGCAAGATAAACTGCTTTTGAAAAAGTGAGCATGCACTGACTCATTTCTCAGAAGACCAGAGCCTTGGTCTGTGCAGATCTGAGGCATTAAATCACCATTTCTGCCATGCTGAGCAAGGTGTATTCTTCTGCTTCTGCCTCCCAAAGAGGGGTTTGTGCAGATGTACCTGTTACCTGTGTCAGTTTAAGAAAGGCCATGCAAGACACCAGCACTTTAATTCCACAAGAGTCAAACTCCCCACACCACACAAATTCTAACCTTCTCATCATCTCCTTCATGCTAATATTATTTATAATTTTACAACAACAGCAACAACACAGATTAGGAGATCAGCTCCAGAAGCTGCTCTTTGGCAATTTTCCATAGCCAAATATAACTGCACTGCAGCGTCTTCTTTCTTGCAGATTTCACACTACCATCATCTGACTGATGGCACCCAGTCTCACACATGCCAGGATACCTCTGGTGTTCCATCTTCCTTCCTTGCTTTCCACAGAGAGGAGTTCAAGCCTGCCTGGGGAGACTGTGGAACTGTGTCAAGAATGAGGAAGAAGGGGAAAAAGCAGGATTTTATCAGACAAATCCACAAATCATCCTAGGCACCTGCTAACATTATTAGACAGCATGAGGCTGTTTCAGTCTTCTGCTGATTAGAAGTAGTCCAAACTGGGATATGAAATATGGAAAACACCAATCAGCTAATATGCTGATCATTCATTTCCATATGTGAAGAGGAAATCCAGCACAGCTGTCTTATCATACCACACAGATAAAACCTCCTGACTGAGTATCACCAGTCCCTCCCCTCACTGGCCTCCTCCAGCATTTGTTCCCACCTTCAGGCTCTGTGTTTTGTCTAGCAGAGAGCAGGTGAGATTGGCTGTGTGGTCTCATAAAGCAATCCTTAGCCCAAACTTGCCTGCTTAATCCTTGTGCTCAACAAAAAGAAATAATTCAGCTTTCAGCCTGATTTACCTGTGTGTTTAGAGGCATCTTGGTTCAGAAAGCAGCAGCACCAGTGCCCCTGGCAAGCAGGGCAAGAGATGAGCTGCCCTAACTGCCCCAAAACACGGGATCTGGGGGAGGCACTCATATGCAGCCTTCAGCTGTTTTCTTGTTTCACCACAGCCTTCCACATGGGCACCACAGCAGCTGAGTGGAGGGCACATGCAAAATGTGGGGATATTTTAAATTTAGGTCTGCCTACCTGCATAGTTGTGGGCTAAAGGAACTAGAACCCTTTTTAAAAAAACAAAGCTATTTCAGTGGGTAAGGATCCAAAGAAAAATGCAATTATTCCACACTTCCAAACTTGTTTTCACTATTGTTTCATTTTGATGGGGATGTTTCCTGACTCCCAAAGCAAGGTGCTAGGGCAGCTACAACCTTAGGACAGCTGACACAGAAGTCCCTGAGCTGTCCTATATGGGATAGGTTCTTGTCCATGAATTCTCTATCTCAGACAACTACCATAACTACTGCAGTCTTATCACAGAGTCATTTATATTGGAAAAGACCTCTCAAGACCATCAAGTCCAGCCTTTGACCAATCACCACCTTGTCAAAGAGACCATAGCTATAAGTACCATGTTCAGGTCATTCCTTGAACTTGGTGAAGATCAGGTAATATCTCATACACTAAAGGGATATTTCACAGGATAGAAGAGCTTCAAGTGGGGGATTAAAAAAGAAATTGATTCTATAAATTGGGCCTTCAGGCACTTGTATATGGCTCTTCCAGCTTCAAGGCAAGAATCCAACAAGAACGTTCATTCTAGAAAAAGCATAATGGAAAAGAGTTAGCATCTCTGTTTCTGAAAATGTTAAAGGATCTTCAAAGCTGAAAGTCTCAAAACATTTCATGACTTACAGATTTGTTCTCTGTCCCTACCTATCCAAGATGTCTCAACATCCCAAATCCCCATGTTGCCTTTGAAATACCAGCCTTAACTTACACCAGGTACTGTTTTCCATACATCAAATTAAGCCAAGATAATTAACTGAAGAACAGCAAATAAATACCTGCTTAGATTAATACTGTTCTCTTTCTCATACAGAGAGGCCAAGTTAGCCCAACATGAATGATCCCATCTATCACTAACAAGTTGTTCCACATTTACTGAAGGCTTGATTGTGGCTGACTAAGTGGCTTGTTTGAAACTGGGATGGTGTTGATTTGTAAATGGAGAATAGATCAGAGACCTCCATTAGTATTCCCCCTTCCTGGCTGCACTGATTCCCAACCATAAGGGAAGGGGGATTTTCTCTGTGTTTTTTCACCTCCCTGTCACAACAAGAGTTTTAACTAGACTTCAAGTAATGTTTGGATGCAAAACAGATGTCACTTCCTCCTCACATCCCCCTGAAGGAATTCAGTGCTGTTTTCATGTGTGCTGTCTCCCAGGATCCTGGGCATATCCAATTTCCCATTCAAACACAAGCAATAGAAAAAGCTGAAAGGCAGATTTTTGTGGATTTCTCTTCTGTCCCATGCCTGAACCTGTAACATGAATGAGGCTTTTGGTAGCTTTGTCCTTCCTTTTTAATAATTTACCTCTTACAAAAGCCAGTCTTTCCTCATTTGCAACCTCCTAATAAGATTCCTCCCACATCACTGAATCCCAGTTGTGCCCAGAAACTGAGTTATTCAGGAAACAAAAAGTTTGGATTACAGAACTGCTGGCATTCAATGCCCTGCACCCTACCCCACACAGTTCAGCTGGTAGAGATTCTCTTCCACACTTCCAGAGTGGCAGGACAGGCTGAACAGCCACATACTTCCCCTCCCTGCACAGTTTACATCTTTGGGAAAGAGAAATCTCTTAGGTGAGACACTAAAATTCTGCTGAGCCAATAGGCCATTCCACCTCATCCAATCACTACATGCCCCTGTCAAAAGTCCTTCTCCAGCTCTTTTGTAGCTCCTTTAGGTACTGAAAGCTGCTACAAGGTCTCCCTTCTCTCCATCAGGCTGAACAGACCCAACTCACTCAGCAGAGCTGCTCTCTCTGATCACCCCATGGCCTCCTCTGGAGTCATTCCAACAGGTGCACATCCTTCCTGTTTTGGGGGCCCAGAGCTGGATGCAGCACTGCTCGTGTGGTGTCACAAGAGCAGAGCAGAGGGGGAGAAACCTCTCCCTTGACCTGCACCCACTCTGCTTCTGATGCAACCCAGGACATATTTGGCTTTCCTGGCTGCAAGTGCACTTTGGCAGGTCCCGTTTGAGCTTTACATTCACCAGCACTCAAAATCCTTGTCCCCAAGGCTGCTCTCAATCCATTCACTGCCCAGCTTGTATTTGTGCTTGGGATTGCCCTGATCCAGGTGCAGCACCTTGCACTTGGCCTTGTTGAACTTCATGTGGTTCACATGTGCTCACCTCTCAAGCCTGTCCAGGCCCCTCAGGATGGCATCCCTTCCCTCCAGCTTGTCACCTGCACCACACAGATCAGTGTCACCAGCAAACCTGCTGAGGGTGCCTCAGTCCTACTGTTCAGGTCATTGACAAAATGTTAAAAAGTGGCAATCCCAATACCAACCCCTGAGGAATCACACTCATCATTGGTCTCCACTTGGATATTCAGCCATTTTCCACAACTCTTTGAGTGTGACCATCCAGACTATTTTTTTATCCATTCAGAGGTTCATCTATCAAATCCATGTCTTTTCAGTTTAGAGACAAGGATGTCATGTGGGACAGTGTCAAGTACTTAGCACAAGTCCAGGTAGATTACATCAGTTGTGCTTCCCTGTCCACTTCTGCTGTAACCCCATCACAGAGGGTCACCAAATTTGTCATGCACAATTTGCCTGTAGTGAAGCCTCATCTTTATAAAAATGGTGAATTCCCCCTTCTGTCCCAGGCTTCCTCTCAAGCCACAGAGACACTTTAGCTGTTATGAGCAGCAGCTGAAAACCTGAACCTTTTTTTTTTTTTTAAATGAATATTTCCTCCTTTTATTTCCTTAAGGAAAGTTGCCTCCTTTTCCATGTCCAGATGAATTAAATAAAAAAAAGGAGGGATTTATTACCCCTATAAGTGCAGGCTCTAATTCAGTCTTACCATCTGATTCAGAGCAGACAATAGAGGCGGAAAGGAGACACAGAGAGATGAAATGGCTTAGGGAGTTCACATTGCAATTCAGTGAAAGTAACAGGCAACAGAAGCCCAGCCCTGTGCCCTCCTGATACTGCTCTACTCATCTAAGCATTAGACCATGAAATCTCCATTTTTTCATGGCTGAGAAGACTTTGAGGGCTCTAAGCAGTAATAATAGGAATAATCCATTTCAGTATCCTAATTACAAACTTTGATTTAGGCTTCTTACTGTAACAGTATAGCTGTGCCAGGTCACAGTGTTTCTGACACTGTGCCACACATAATGACAAGCTCACTTCAGCCCACTTCCATCAGCTTTGATGTGTTCTTATACCAAAAAATGAGTCAAAAGGAGAAGAGCAGCATTTGGCTACTCAGCATTTTGGCTGCTTTGAATTTGGCTGCTCAGTGCAACCCTGACAGCTTTGTAATAAACACAGCAAATGTTTTGGAAGGACATGCAGGACTTAGTGCTTGTTTCCTTGATCTGGGACTTTGATTTCCATTTATCACACTCACACAAAGCAAGGTGTGTAGACAATGCAGGGCAGGGAGAAGACTTCAAAGCAAATTCCTCTCCACAAGGAAGAGTGGGGTCCCCTCAGAAAGGAGCTGTTCCACTTGTCAGGCCAGTTAGTGGCAGCTCCACTGCTTTGGTGGGAGAAGTGCAGGAGAGGGTCTGGTGGGGAGAAGAATGAAACCCCTTCATGATTATTTGAATCACCCCTGAAATATCCTGGGAAAATCTGCATGCAGCAACATCTCCTGTTTCCTCAGACAGTCAGCCCATGTGAGGAGGCTGCCAAGAAACACTGGGTTCACAGAAAGCCCAGTTCATGACTCTACATTGACAAGCAGTGAGTGACCTCCTCTAGAATTTGCCATGGAAAATCAGGGAGAAAGGCAATGTACTCCAACTGCTTTTCCAGACCCCCAAGCCTTTGAGAGCTCTCCCCAGTGATAAACAATGTGGATCAGCGATTCACAAGGAGCCAAGCTCTAGCACCTAAATTAAAAGTCTTACGAGGGGCAGCTGAGGGAGCTGGGAGTCTCATCCTGTGAAAAAAAGGAGGCTCAGAAAGGTCCTTATTGCTCTGTACAGCCATCTGGAAGGAGCTTGTAGTGTGGTAGGGGTTGGTCTGTCCCACCAGGTAAGAAGTGACAGGATGAGAGGAAATGGCTTCAGGTTGTGCCAGGGGGAGGTTTCGACTGGATATTCAAAATTTTTTTTCACAGAGAAGGTTGTAAAGCATTGGAACAGGTTGCTCAGGGAAGTCACCATCCACCCCTGAAAGGGTTCAGAAAAATGTGTGGATATGGCACTTGAGGACATGGCTTAGTGGTGAACATGATGGTGCTGCTGGGTTGACGGTTGGACTTGATGATCTGAATGGTCTTTTCCAACATCTAGCAATTTTATTATTCTGGAAAGGGGCAAAGCAAACCAACTTCTTGCCAACCATTAAAACAGCTGAAATAAAGCTGCTACTTGCAAACACTCCATGGAACTAAGAATGGCAGCTATGAGGACCTTTGACTCTGGAAACTAGTCCAAGATTTGTGTGGCACCAAGTTATTTCTTAAGCAGTCTGGCTCCATGAATATGTGACACTTGGGACATCTCCTCTCCAAGTTTCCCTTAGATCATGTCTTTGCTCCTACCAAAAAGGACAAGCATATCAGAGCTGAAGGCTATATAAAGCTATATAAAGTTAGCCCGATCCCTGAGTTCCTGAAGAGAACAACATGTTCTCTTCTCAAGTGATTGTTAACATTATATTATCTGTGTGCACAGTCTTACACAAGGGCAGCCTTGATGCTCTCTTTGAGGCCAAATTTGAGGCTGTCCACAGAACTTCACCCTCTGCAATGGCAGCACCAGTGGAGCTGATGATGTTAGAGGCAGCCCCAAGAGCATTCTAAATTTTATGCTGTGCTCAAAGCATTTCTTATCTCACAGCTTTCAACTTCTGCCCGTCCATCCCATTCACCTTTGCTGTAATGCCATAACATCGATATTGCCTGGAGATCTTCTTCAAAGGGAGCTCTCACAGCCTCCTGCAGTCACTGTGATTGCAGCACACCCTCCACAGAAACATCTTCTCCAGCTGCCACCTCATGCAGTCACCCGTGGATATACACGGGCCCCCGCTGATTTCCTACCCAATTTGGGCTTCACATATTTGCTATCTGACAAGAAAGGATACCCTGATCACCTATTTTTCTTGCACAACTTCAAAAATAATTAGTGGTAGACGCCATTCTCTTGCCCTGAGACGCCTGGCATGGTCTGGCCTTGGCTACGTGGTTAAACCCTTGTAACCTTCAAAGTAGCCCTCTGGGCCTATGTGCCCATCCTTAACTCCAGACACTGGACTCAAACTGTTTAGGAAAGTGCCAAGAGACCTGTCTGACAGTACAAGAGGCTATCAAAACACCTTGGCACCATGGTCATGATCCATGATTTCATCTATAAGTCACAAGGGAAAAACTAGCCAGAGAGAGGATACCAAAACTATGGCTTAGCAGGAACTTCTCAGGAACACTTCAGTTGTTACTTCATGCAGAATCTAAAAGTGACTGGAGGATATCAATCCCCAAAATCTATGGCAAACAATAAAATCCAGGGAGAATTATGGCTTATAAAGACAGAACTCAGCACTTCAAAATATCACTTCCACACCAAAGCATTCCCACTCTGTCAGAAAATAACATTAAAGAACAGTGATATTGCACTCACAAAAGCAGGTTCTATTGTCTCAAGGTACATCTTAATTTCTGTATTATTCATCTTGAGAAAAATGGCTGTGAACATTTCCAACAGCATGAAGCTGTCGGTTAATTTGATTTCATCCCCTAGATGGACTATTATTGGGGTAGATGTTTCGTCTAAACTCATAAAAACATATTCAGGGCTCCAGCTGGGTATATGTGAACATTTCTGCCTGCACAAGCAAAAGCTATTTTTCAGGCTGAACTGCCATCTTTTATAATCTTCACTATTGATTTTAGTGCTTAAAAAACTCCTAAAGCAATTAAAAATTCTTTGTGACCAAAGTCCCCTATCTCTTTTAGATTATTAAAAGATTTTTTTTTAAATAGTGACTGTGCACTTTACTATTGTTTTTTCTTTTCCTTTTTTCCTTTTTTTCACTTTTCATTTTTAAAAAAAGTTTTTGAGAAAAAGATTTTTAATTTGTTTTCTTCATTTAAATTTGTCACATTTTCTGAAATTTTCAAATTCAAAAACTGGGGTGGGAAAAAATTCATAGAAAAAAAAAGGAACTTGTAGAACCCATTTTCCTTTTTATTTAAAATAAAAACTCTGTCTCATCCTTGTCATTATGTTTTACAGTGAGATGTTTTTCCACCACCACAATAATAATTGACACTTTTGAGTAGTCATTTGCTAAACAGCTTTGAAATATTTGGCTGGTCTGTTAAGGCTGAGGTGAAGTCATGGTCTCTCTCAAGAAGCAAAATCTTCCATTAACCATTTGCAAAGTCCAACACGGAACAGGCTGGACTTCTCTCCATCAAAACTCCTCCCAGGATCTGCTGAGCTGCATTTGTGCACAGCCAGCTGTCACTCAGAAAGCAGAGCCCTTTCCAGGCAAAGCTCTGCTTTCCCAAAGGACACAGGAGAGCACATCCAGGCCAGGCAGGGAAGGAGGGAGGAGAAGCAGCTGGGGCAGGGGAACAGCAGGGGCACGAGAGCTCTGCTGCCCATGGCTCGCGGGTTTCCCTCTTTCAGGCCTTTCCTTTGAAAGCTGTCAGAGCCAAAAGAGAGTGGCCTATTCAAGTTCCAAATGTAGAGGGTCTCTTTGCCATAAGTATTTTTAATCAGTAAAGAGCAAATCTTACCACGGTGTGCAACCCAATTACGGAGGTTTCAAAGCCAAGCAATGCCATTAAGGGTGTTTAGCCAGACCTCCACCATAACACAGGCCTGAGGTGCTCACGTGACAAACCTTTCAATGAAGCTCAATAACTTCAAAAAGAAGCATTCACTAAGCAAACCCTTGCACTTTGGATTGAAAAGCTCCAAACAAGCAAAAAATCTGTGGCATATCTTCATAAGCTACACTAACAGTTAATTACCCTCCTTGTTAAATGCTCATGTCTTGTTTCCAGTGAGCATTACTCACAACTGGATACAGGCCCAGGCACTCTGTAGCTGAGGTAAATGAGTGTATTTTTCTCCTCTCAATCCCTTTCCCTACACTTCTGGAATACAAGATGAGATCCACTCATGGTAATTGAGCTGTTGACAAGCCTTCCCAGCCAGGGACATAGAATTAGTGTTGCTAACCTTCATAATTTAAATTACAAACCCAATGGTAATTGGTGTTTTTCTTGGAGCTCCATCTCCTGGAGACAGGTGATTATGGGAGAACCCTTATTTTACTTACTTTCAAAGTACATTTTAGACACCGTGGAAAAATCTAGAAGTGCTTTGAGTAACCCCAGCAGATGTATGGGTACAACCACAGACAGATTGAATTAATTCTAACTTTACTTATTTCTCAATAAAGTAATTATTATTGCTATAGCAGATGTCATGATTTGGTGTTGTTGAATGTTTGGAGGGAGAGAAACTGCAGTTATCCTCAAGACAAGTAATAGCTGGGAATACCAAAAAGCCCTTCCTCTGGGGCTGAGAAAAAAAAGAGGTGACCATGAGTTTTGAGGCTTGGACAGTCACCACTGGCAGAAATGACACAGGCACCAAGGCAGCTGACAACAGCACTGCTGGTAGCTCTGCGAGATCCAGCATCAACTCTCATCACTGGAAACGTTCAAAGACTGCTTTGCCAAAGGAAATCTTCTCTAGCCAAGAAGACCTACAAAAATTCTTCCCTGTGACAGTGGTGAGGCCCTGGCACAGGTTGCCCAGAGAAGCTGTGGATACCTCATCGCTGTCCCTGACAGTGTTCAAGGCCAGGCTGGAAGTGACTCTGAGCAACCTCATCTAATGGAAGGTGTCCCTGCCCTTGACAGAGGGCTTGGAACTAAATGATCTTTAAGGTCCCTTCCCAGCCAAAGTATTCTGTGTTTCTACAGCTCTATGCAACATCAGATGAGATGCAGAAAAATCAGCATTCTCCTGAACTGAGCGTGTCAAGGCAGATGAACATCCTGCATATTAAAAAGTCCTGATGTTAAAAAGCAAGTGTTGGCACAAAGCAAGTTCTACACAGCAACTGAGAAACTATGACTACTATAAACTATTGTTGCTTCTACTTAATGATGATTCATTAATTGAAAAGGATTTGTGTTACTCTATTAATTGAATTTATTATTTGATTTGAACTATTATTTGATAGTAAGTTTAACAGAGATCTGATTGAAACTTCCATACAGGTTGGTCCATGTGGATTCTGAAAACCAAGACAAACATCTTTTACAACACAGGGTGAGCTCCATGGTTTAATAAAAGGCATCACCAAGTAATCTACAAGAGCATACAGGATGTTCAGCTTTCACATTCCTCACATGTTTTTCTTCTTCTGAATCTGCACTGTCAATGTTTGTCTCCCAGTTCAATTTGCCTCCAGGGTACTATAACAGCCCTCGGGTTCCTGCAATGCACAGGGTTAAGTCAGGACAATTCAATCAGTCTCCCACTGAGCTCAGACAAACAGCCCACCCCAGGCAGGGGGGAGCCCACTACTCTGGGAATGACTCCACACTATTACTAGCAGTTGACACCCTCTTCTCTCAAAATGACATTTTCTAGTGTTTGCAGTAAGCAGTGATGATGTTTTCTCTGGGAATTCAGCCTCCCCTGCTCAGTAGGAGAAAAATCTTAGTTCACATATAGCAAATTTCTGTATTATTTTTGACTATTCAATGAAAATTTCTATTCACTCAAGGCTTGGTAAACAGATAATTTCCTGAATTAGTGCTCTGCAGAAGACCATTTGATAGATTAGCTCTTCCTTAGATGTGGTCCCAGGAGACCTTTTTGCTTGTATTTACTTTCAGTGTGTGGCAGGCAGAAGATAATCCCGCAGCTGGCATGCGGTGCACAATCTCACAATGTTTTTATGTGATTTTCCACTTTACCTCTTTGTTGTACAAAGTCCCACCTGCCCAAGCATCATCATCACCAGAAAAATTTCCCCACGAAGTCTTCACTCAGCTGAAATTCCCTTGATAACCTTCGGTATTCAGGTAGCACATATCTATAAAAGGTTTAATTGTCTTTAATTTATTAATTCTGATTTCCCTTTATCTCAAAATACGGTACAGGGGGAAAATAACTAACGTCTACCTATGCTGCTTCTTCAGCAATGGCATCAAATAAGAGTCTGCCATAAATCTCTAGCTTACAAGCACATTTTAAAAGCACCAGTTAATCCCTTTAGAAGTTTAAAAATAAGTTAAATATTAACTTTATATGTACATGTTTTAAAAGTTTATTCTCCTTTGGCTTTTTGTTTCAAAAGTGATTTTTGTGAAAACAAAAAACATTTTCAAACAGGACATTCAAATTTGATTTGGCTGAACCACACTGTTTTTTGTAAAATTATATAAATAATTTATTTAGTTATAATACATGTAATCATATTTATATATTGATATATAAATATATAATAAATGTATATATCTATTTTAAAAATCCAGGCACATGCGAAAATTTAAGATTTCCAGAGAATCATTAAATATCGTTTGAGTCTCAATCTCCTTTACAACAGCAATGGACAGCATAAATACCTCAAAACAGAGAGGGATAAGCGAGGAATCCAGGATTGCTTTTAAGAGTAAAAAGAATGTATCCTCCTCCTAGAACTGTCAGATAGTATCAGCTTCTGGCTACATCTTCAAATGGGAAATGATTGTGCAGAATGTCAATCCCTAGCTACACTTGATCAAGACGGCATTTTCAGCAGTGACAGCTGAAAACACAGCGGGATTGATGGAAAGGCAACCTTCCCAAAGGCATGTGCAGAGGCATTAGGCACCTGTTTGCTTTATTGACAGGGCGGGCTTTGTTTCAGAAGAATAGCAGGCATATTTCATCTTCATGTCAAAAGACACAGTGGCATTAAAGGATAGAGAGTTACCTCAGGAACAAAACTACAGTCTTTAATCATCCTGATCTCCATTGTCTTGGTCACTGGAGCTGGATTCAATTGCTTCCCCCTCGTGTTCTTACTCCCCACTTCCACCACCCTGACTTCAAGAGGTCGGGGACTCCAGCGCTCATTCTAAAAGTGGTAATTACACAGAACTGGAAACACCAACAGGTTCTCAGAGTTCCAGGTCAAGTAACACCAGAGAATAAGAAGGAGATATTAATTATAGAGAGTGGATAATTGCTTCCTTAGCAGCTAATCCTCCCATTCACCCACCCAAAAGGTCAGATACAGAAACCCAACACCCTTTCAAAGTACAGTGAATAATCTGTCCTTGTGGCCCTATGCCAGAACTCTTGGCCATGCCTTAATCTGGACTACTCGGGGCAAAGAGCCTGCATAGGCATTTAAAGAAAATGTAAACACTCATCTTTCTTTCTGGCCACCTGAAATAGGCACCTTAAAACAATCAGGAACAGGCATAAATGCAATTCATCACAGTCCGTTTCTGTTGTTTAGCCAAGACAAGCAATATCTCAGTGTCTCATTATGCAAAGACAAGGCAAAACACAAGGGCTGCCAGTCTGTCTCCACATAAACTGGTGTGAGGCACAACTGTGTTTAAATAAAGATCTGCTGGCTGAGGCATTAATTTCCTATAATGAATCTTATTGATCAACCACGTTGGATGTACAATGTGTGCAGAAAGTCACAGCAAGGTCTTTCAGGCAAAATATTCCTGGGCTTTCACCACTCTTTGAGGAACCCATAGCACCCATCACACAAGCAGACTTGCCCCACTATCTCTAGCTCTTACCTCCAAACCATGTGCTCCATTTTATTTTGGTCAGACTATTCTTACATTTCCATGCACAGGCCTTCTCACATGGCAGGCAGAGGGACAGCAAGCCACACAGTGGGGAAAAAACCGTGGGGCCAGGAAACAGCTGGAAATCTGCTCTTTACTGTGATCTCTTCCACAGCTCCTATACACATTCCTCTTATCCCAGCTGCAGAACAAGACCACACTTCTGAATTAATATAAAACTAAACCCATCAACCTCATTTTTAATGACTTTGAACACACAGAGGAAGTTCTTGTATTACAATGCTCAGCATTTTGAATCACAAAAACCCATAAAGTCAGATTTCCTTTTTGGTAAGATTAGACTCCCACAGTAAAGTTTTTTCCACTCCTTATTCCAAAGCCAAACCATCCTGTGACTTTAAGACCCAGATTCAATACTATATTTGGCTCTCCAATCCTACTTGGAATCCTTACTTCCCAACAAAACACAACCAAGAACCCAGGAGTTTAAGAAACAGCTAAGATGCTACTTGGTTAAGATCCAGCTTAAGTCTCAGTCCTTGAAGTCTCTTTAGAGGAACTGACATCTGGAGCTGCATCTCACTCTTTGTTGTCTATTAATGCAACAAAAACAAAACTGAATGTGGAAGAAGCTAAAGTCCAGCTCCCCAGGTAAGGAGGCATCACTGCAAAGCAGTATCTTCACAAAAGAAAACACCTCAGACCAGGGCAGAGCAAAGCAACTTTGTCTATTTCCTGTAATACCTAGACAACTCAAATAAACCTCAAAAGATTTTTATATAAAATTGGAGAAAAAAAGCAATGGGCCTCACATTAAAGAGCTGAATGAATGCATCAGGCAGACAAAAGGGTGTTCTCCATAACATTTTTTTAAAATATGTAATATATTTTATTTCATTTGTTGTTGACAAGTCTCATTTTTTTCTTTCTTGATGGCACCTTTTGCTCCCCACACAGATGAGAATATCAATTCATTACAGGAAAACAGAAAGCTTTTGCTTTTGATATTTAATATCAGCAGTTCATTTGGCTCATATGGACAGTATTCTAAGGCCATATTTCCCATTCCCTGCTCTGCTTATTGATCAGGAAGTTATTGTGAAGAGTTGGGGAAAGCCAGTGGCTCAGCAGCAGGAGAGATACAGCCTGTACTTTCCTCTTTAGTTACATCTCTGCTGCCTTGGAAAGAAAGACCAGGAGGGAAAACTTCACAGCCTCAGATCTGGGCAGAATTTGGTCTTCCCTTCAACACAGAAAACACCACAGAATCAAACTCTGTAAATAATAAATCCAGGTCAGTTTTCAGCTACAATCATGGGGCAAAAAACTCCACTATCTGAAAAGTGTCAACTTTGTGTTTGAACTACATGTTTAAGGTTTTTCCCCTAGTTTTAGACTTTTTAAAACAACTTTCCCTCACTCTACTTGTGAGTCAGTCTGTCTGCAACATTCCTTAGAGAAATGCCTTTGTTTTCTTTCCTGTGAGGAAAAGCCTGCCGTACAGTAGGCACTGTCATGGCCTGGTAAGTTGGCACTTTGTTATGCTTTTCCACTCCAACAGCTCTCTGCAAGCCATCAGCTGCAAAGCAAGCTACAGAGGCTGCCAATTAATTTACTGGACCATTAATCAATGTATTCTATACCTGTAACTTTCAAACAGATAAAAGCCATGCAGGACCAGAGCAAAGGAGCCAGACCGCCCATGCTCGGCTGAGCTGTACTTGGCTCAGCTTCTTCTAAGGGTAGAAAACAAAAGGTTGGAAAGCAGCTGGGAGGGGTCCAGTAGATGTACAGTGGTACATTAAAATCAGATGGTTGAAGCTATTTTGCAGCTTCCTCTCCTATGATGGAAACATCCAATTCACTCCAGAAATTGCCTGTTCTTACTGTGGTTAGTTGAAGAGGTACCCAACCTTTAGCTAGGGCAAGTAAAACAGGTTGTTTTATTTACAAATGGCTTTATTTACAATGTGAGCACAAACCAGATGAAGGACAGGACACAAAAATCATATCTGAATCCCAATATCCACATATCTGTTCTGTATATACAAGTGACAGAAGCATTTTGTATCAAATGACATTTGGACAAGTGCCCATCAGGTGACACGGGACCAAAAGAGTCCCTCTGTAAGACTGCCACAGGTCACAATATAGTTCAGGTGGCCAGAAGCTATTCTGTGTCCAAACATTTAGTGGACTCAGGAAAGATGATGTCTCGGAGCAGAGAAGGTCAATTTTCCTGGCAGAGACCTCCACTGCAGGAAATTCAGGACATCTAAATGTCTGCCCTCCTGACCACAGGTCCCCAGACACACAGCATACTTACATCTTATTTCCAAGCTAAACCACTGGGGCTGGCAAAACTTTACTCCAGGTCACTGGGCTAGCAGAGAAGTGTGGGAACCCTCCTCTGCCCAGGTGAGCATCACCCTGTGACATGCTCAGGCTGTGAGGGCACAGGTTTGGGCACAGAGGTGACCTGCTTCAGGCACATGCTGGCAACCAGCACCACCCCAAACACAACCCATCCCTTCCACAAGGGACCCACAGTGCTGAACAGCACCATCCCAGGACCACCAATGGAGTGCTCATGGGGGCTAACTCCAGTTAATGTTTATGTGGGGTTTAACCTGGCCACTTCCTTCCAGGCTTTTACTACCAGCCCAATCTGAATTTCCACTATTCATTGACACAAGGGTTACCAGAGAGAGGAGCACTGAATGTGTCCAAGTCCATTTACCCTCCACCTCACAAGGTACAGGGGTGGGTCCTGTATAAACAGGGTTTTTGTTTGAGGGTGCCTGATGGAGCAGAGGCTGACCTTTCCCCTTTGGGGAACAGCAGGCTTCAATCAAACCTTACTGAGGGTTGGTGCTATTTTCCCTTCTCAGGGGTCAGGGTAATGCTTGAACTTTCCTTGCTTCAGCTTCCCCACCCACCCCATCAATCTCCCCTCTGCCCTCTACAACATCTGGGGCCACTCTGATTTACAACAGCCCTCCCCACGGCTGCATCTTATGGGGACTTTCCCTGACACTTCTGAGTGCCTCTGCTCACTGGAGTGCCTGGCAGTCATGTCCCCTTACAGCAGTAGAACCCACATACTTTGCAGAAGAAAGAAATCTCTTGCCAGGTTAATGTTTTCCACATTAAATTCTACATGGCTGCTTTTAGGAAGGCTTTAGGTTGGAATTGGCTAATTGTATGTATTGTGTCAAAGTGCTGCTGTGTGCATGGGATTTACTGGTAAAAAAAAATGTGTTGATTTTTACCCCTGATAATCCTGATAATGTAAATAGGACTCAAGATGGGGGCTAAGAAACTACAGCCCTTATTGCTCTTTGGGTATGGAAAGGATGAAGCTATGTTTAACCTGAGGCAATCTCAGGATGTAGACAGATCATTATCACTGCAGCATTGCTGCCATCAGACCCATATTGCTGTCCATTTGCTGAAGATCCAGCCCCTAGAACTTCTATGATACCAAATGAACTAATCCCCTATGAAAAAGTTCCTCCTTTCCCCTCTGCCAGGAAATACCGGTGCTGACTGGCTGTGTGCCAGTTACAAGTACATTTTTCAATAAAGTTTCTTATCATAAATATACTTTTCATTATTTCACGGCCAGATGAAGCCTGGCCATTGCTTTAGAGACTAAGAACTCTTATCAGAGTGTTCCAAGTTTGGGCACTCCTCAGTAGAACTGTTGTAATGGCCCAGAGCCCAGAACAAGCTTTTTCCTGTGCTGGATGCTCACTAAAAGAAAATAGCACTGGGGCATTGCCAGGTGAAGTGGCCAGAGTGTGCCATTGGATTTCCTCAGCTTTTGTTTTAGGCAATACAGCCAAGCTTGGCAAAGACTGCTTATTGTTTTATTCCTGGAAAAATATTGGTGAGGGTAGGTGACAGAGGTAAGGAATGAGTGCTTGCGTTGAGCATGGAGCAAGGTGGAAAGGAGAAGGATTCCATCCAACTTCTTCACACTTAATTGTGGGTATCTCTTGGGCCCCAGCCCTGCAGAGAGACTCAGGATGGAAAGTGCCTCAGCATGTACTGATTCATCAGTGTGTACCAAGAACATAAAAATTAGTGGAAATTAAAGGAGCCACTGGGTCCTTAGTGAAAGCAAAATCTGACAGTATCTCAGGTTGGGCCAAGCCAAAGCAGAGATGTTCCTGTCTCAGAGGTCACTCTTGAAAACTGCAGGTATTTTTCTTCTCTATTCTTTCATCCCCCAAACCTCTGTCTCTTGCTTACTTCCATAAGGATGAAAAGACTGATCTCAGAAAATGAAGAGTTGAGCCCAAAACATTGTGCTGGAAGAACCTACAATGTCATCCCCAAAACAGGTCTTAGTATTTCCAAATCTAAAATCTTACATATTTGTGGATAAGGTGACATCATAAACACAACTTTCCCCACAGAGATATTTAAATTATCAACCTCTTCTAAAAGAATGAGATGTCAGGATTAGTTCTTCTTGCTCAGCCACTAACCATCCAAGAACATCCATATAATGCCAGTGCCTCATTAACATCTGCTGGAGGACTGTCTCTTACTGCCCAAAACTTGTCTAAAAGGCAAAAAAAAAAAAAAAATTAAAAAAAAAAATAATTAAGCAGGCCTGGATGGATGGACCCCACAAGTCCCCACTCAGCTGAGAAATCACAGGTTTTTGCTCAGAGAGATCACATGCCAACTCTTGCTACAGCTTTTGCTCTCCAAAGCTACTATTGGCTTTTCTTCCTCCCAAATTAGTGGAACCATTATGCCAGGCCATCTGGCACATAAAAATTCATCTTCACATTTCGTTATCCAACCCACTGACCCCAGTGTTTCCTCCCATTGACTAATGAGATTAGCCCATCAACTCCTAATTGCAGCGGTTACACCTTGTCTGCTTTACAACGCCCAAGAAAACAAATCCCCAGGCGGTTTCAGAGTGAATGAATGTCATTCTGTTCTTTAAACAAGTATAGCATTTCTAAGGATAGGGGATGCCACATGCATCAAAACAATGAGTAGAGTCCTTAGGATGGAAAGTGAAAAAGAGAAAACCCAAATACACTCATCTCAAACCACTGAGGCCAGCATGACTCCTTGGGCTTGTTTAGCTCCATCAAAGCAGTACAGGGAGTTTAACTTGGTGTTCCTCAGGGTAAGGGGGCAACTGCAAGGCTAATCCAGCACAGACATTCCTTGTAAGGACACGGACAGAGGGTGATATTTCAGCTTCACACCTCACATCCCTAATAGGAAGTTTTTAGGAAGCTTCCTGAAAAAAAAAAAAAGCCCTAAAAAGACAGTCAGAAAGAAGCAGCAACCATGGATGGGATGTCAGTGATCTTCTCAGCCCCCCAAACTATTTAGAAGTCACCACAATTCAGGTAACTGTGGAATCTGGGCTCCAAGAAAACCAGTAAGGACTCAAGCTACAGTGAAAGACATAGGGAGACAATCAGGAATCATGTAATGAAAAGGAAGAGGCATGAAAACAGTCCCACAGATCTCAAGCTCTCACAGTGAGCTTCAGGGCTGTGTAGGCAGGGACAGGGGTTTTTTGATAGTCTCTTTAATCACAGGCTCCTCTCACACTTGAATCAGCCTTGGGCCTCAGACTTCAGGACACCCAAGGATTGTGGCTCCAATTGACTGGATGATATTTCATTTCACTGCATGTGATTTCTCTCCCACATGCCTCATTCCCCTCTGTGCACATAAAGGATGGAAACTTTGGCAAAAAGACAGAGAAATTCAGGGTGGGCATTAGTTACTATTTTTTACAGCACTAAAACAATATATGAAATGGGGGTTGGGGGGGTTATTTTGGTTTTGGTGGGGGGTTTTTTGGGTTTTGTTTTTTGTTTTTTGTTTTGTTTTGTTTTTGCTGTGATTTGTTTTCCCTGAGTTGCAGCTTAGAGCGGGAAAACAGAAGACAATGTCCCATCTGATGCCTGCTTGATGGAGTGACAGAGGCTGGCTCTGGCAGAGCACTGCAGAAGTTGTGCTTTTGGAAGACTATTGTTTTTATTTCAGGAGGAGAAAAAAAGAGGAAATGAGCAACCCCAGAAGGAAAGGGTCTAAATGCTTCCCAGGCTGCACCATGAAGAAAAGAGCTTGCCATTGACAAAGGGTGTTTCATTGTTCTGATCTTTCTGAGAAACCTTAAAATATATCCAGAAATGTAAGAAGAACAGAAAACATCTGTTTCTTTGGCTGCCCATTTGCACTCTGGCTGGTGAGACACAGACTACAGCTTGGCAGTGATAGTTACCCTGGTTAACCCTTGCTCTTGATAATCACATTTAATAAAAAATTTTAAAAAACCACTTTGTACCCATCAGGATTGGGCATATAGAGAAGACAATTTTCCGTCATGTGAATAGCCCCACTGATTCTTAATGAATTACTCACCAAGTCAGGACTCCTTATCAGTTCAGCATCAGCCACCAGGCTAATCAATAGCAACTAGCTACTACAATAACAAAGCAGGCTCATTTTTCCATTGGCGCCACTTTCAAACATCACACCCACAGTCTGCCCTCCCTGCCAGATTGCTTCAAGCACAAACTTCCATCCAGGAGTCAAGTTCCTGGCAATACCTCCAAGATCAGAGGAGTAGGACATACAAGAGATGCAAAGGCACAAGGACTTCCTTTAGGATCAGAAAAGGGCTTTTAACCAAGGAAGCAGTGGGATTTACCCCTCTTAGCATCCTTAGCAAGGCTCCATCTCATGGGAGCAGCTGTAATCAGCCAGGGCTGCACCTTTAATCTCCCAGAACTAAGGACCCTCAGGAAGAGGAAAAATGGCTGATAATACAGATAGACAGACAGACAGACAGACAGACAGACAGACAGATAGATAGATAGAGTGGATCCCAACACAGCACCCCCACAGCTCAGCACTCACTGCTCCTGAACCACAACATCTGCCCAGGAGCCTGCTGTAGGCACAACTGTGCTGCTCTCTTGCTGGCCCTGGTGTCTACAGAGTCAGCTCAGGACTCTCAGTCCAACCTGCTTGATCAAGCAGCATGGACATGGAGGCAAACAACACCTCAGAGGCCAAAACTGGCGTGAAGAAGGACAGACAGAACAAACACAGGTCACAGGTGAAAAGGCTTGTCTTTCTTTGTCCCTAGAAAAGATTTTCCTGTGTTCAGGTGCTGGGGAGGTTGGTGTGAATAGATTCAGATTTTCTGATTGGTGACAGCAGTGCTGAGAGGCAAAAAAGGATCATCTTCCTCACAGGTCAAAGCAGTGACAATTGACCCTTAATCTTCAATACCCTGTAAGAGGCAACTTAATCACTCTTGTACTCCAATGACTTAAATCAAGATAAACATTTTAAAACACCTTATCATTCCTATTGTGATGCAACACTGACCTATCAGTTTGTTTTTCACCCCTCAGCAGGCATTGCTTGAGCAGAAATAATCACCCCCAGCTCCATCACACAGATGCAGGAGCGCTGGGAAAATGCAGAGGAGGCTGAGTGAACAAAAGGCACTTCAGGCCTGCTGGGGTCAGAATGTGTATCTGTAGGGGAGGTTGGACTCATCACTAATCCAGCTCTTTTTCTAATGAGATTGGTTCCCATTACTGCAAAAGGAGATCCATGGCTTAATTTGCCAAGGGGACCATTGTCATGCAGCTTAGGGAAGCAAAATAATCTTATCAGTTTGAACTTGAACCTTGCCCTCCAATTACATGGACAATGTTTATGAAAAGAGAGATAAAGAGATTTTCATTTATCCAGCAAGAAAAAATGGATTGTCTGACACCAAGCATTCAGTTTCCTGCAGCTGCTGATAGACCTTTACAATCCAGCCACTCAACTGTACCATTGCCAAATGCACTAACTACTATCTCTGCACAATAACTCTGGACCAAACCCAGGGCAAATGGCACCAAACATATTTATAGTGCAACTTATCGATACAGCAGAGTCTCTGCTCCCATAGTAAAGCCAAAGTGAAAGTCTGAGGCCATCAGCTAAAGACAAGCAAATCTAAATTAAAAAAAAAAAAAATTTCACCCCTTCTTGCTGAACGTCTCTCTGCATCCCTCTCCAATCTATCAGCTCCCCTTGGCTGCTATAGAGGCCATCCTCTTCTGGGAGTTCTGCATCCCCCACATGGCAGCTAAAACAAAGAACATTATGGCAAATAACAGCCAAGCTTCATCTATTCTTTTTTCTATACAATTCATTCCATCAAAGTTGTTTAGCTGAACAAAACCCCAGCACTATCCTTTATTGTGAGGCCAACAAAAAACTAACATGTGAGCACAGCGTGGGCCACAGATGTGCACTCCTGCATCAACTGTGGAGCCACTTCCTCGCCCAACTCACTTTTATAAGGCTTTAACCTCTTTGAGCTGGAATTCAGATGAGCACATAAACCAGAAAGCAAAGAGTGTTAACACAACAGAAGCGGCCCCTGTACAAAGGATACATGAAGAGACGAACATGCTTTGGAAACAGTCAGATCAACAACCTCGGTTTCCAAGGGGTTACCCACACAGTAAAAATCCAGAGAGAAATAAACTGAGCAAATCCCAGAGGATCTATTTTTAGCAATATCACTTGCACTGCAGGATCTTTATTTGTGCCTTTGAACAGACACACATAGGGGTTTTTTCTTCTTTTATGGAGGGACAGAAGCAAGCAAAAACATTTGGAGGGGGAAATGTCTTCAAAACTCATTTTAAGAGATCTTTTAAAATGTATTTCAAGGACTGACCCCAAATTTATAACTCAATTTTAAGAACTCTTATCTCATCCCAACTAACATAATCCTCAAAGCATGACTGCTCTAGCAGAAAAAAAAATGAAAGAAAAAAGAAAAAACGCAAACAAGGAAAAAAAAAGAAACGAAAAAAAAAGGAAACCACAACTAAAACTATACAAAACAAGATCCTTCTCACAACTTCACTATATGGCTCAGATCATATCTGCCAGGTGAGGGTCTCCTATGATATCAACCTCTAGCTCATCCTACACATAAAATACAGGTGTAATGTTGCCCTTTCCTTAGTGCTATGTGTCTGGCTGTGATTCAGTTAATTTTTTTGTAGCAGCTTGTATAGTGCAGTGCTTTGGATCCACATTCAAAACAGCACTGATAGTATATTAATGTTTTAGCTAATGATGAACAGCTTTTGCACTGCATCAGCACTTTGTCCCTCACTCTGCCTCTGCCCTCCCAGCGAGTGCACAATATTTTGGGAGGGATACAGCCAGGCAGAGATCCCCCATGTCATGTAGTGTCATGTTCAGCAATAAAACAGAGTGGAGTGGGCTAAGTCATCTTGGGAACTGACTGAGCATCAGTCTGCCAGTGGGAGGCAGTGGGGGATTGCCTTGCATCACTTATTTTGCTTTCTTTTTTATTTCCTCCACTTCTGTTTCACTATTTTTATCTCATTCCATGAGTTTTCTTGCTTTTACTCTTCCCTCCCTCTTCCCCTGTCCTACTTGGAAGTAGGAAGTGGAGGCAAGCAAGCAGCTGGGTAGTGCCTGGCTGCCTACAGGTGTTAACCCACAATACCCAGTTAGGTGCACTTAACTTTGCAACTTTGCAACATTTTAACCTGTGCAGTCCATTTGCACATAGGTATTATAATATTGGAGAAGGAACTGTGTACTGAGTACCACACATTTCTTCCTGCTTATCATAGCTTAAGAGAATAGATAAGGGGCTCCTGGAGAAAAAGGTAGATACTGAACAGTCTCTGAAATATTGGGCAGTTAGAGTTCCTGATGCCAATCTCTCTGCCATGGATCCTTATCTGTGCAAGGCAAGTAAAATTCCAGAGTCCTCCCAGAAAGGTAAGTACATCCCTGTAAGTACATCCCTCACAACAAGCGGAATAGGGTTTAAATAACATAATAGGATTTAAATACCATTAAACATGCAGGAAATAAGGCCCCAGGGCCAAAAAGAACAGAAAAATTAAGAAAACAATTTTAAGCCCACTGTTCTGTGCCCTGGACAACACAGAAATCCCAAGGAAGTAGAGAAAAAGAATGTTCTCATTAAAGAATAAAGTAAATACCCAAAGGGCCAGACTCAACCAGTTAAAACTACCTTAATTTTAACATTTCTTAACTTCCAAATATTTGATTTGAATAATAATACTGTTGTTTGAATGTTTTGCACAAGAGCTAAACTTTTTCAAAACTGAACTGCAGAATTTTGTCCCGTAGCATCCTGTGGGCACAGCCAGGGCCACAGCAGCACTGCATGTACAGGCCCCACACAGACCACAGAGTGAAGAGATTTCCCAAAGACTGGGGCTCAAAACAATAATCCATAATCCCGCCACAGGAGCTCAAGTTACCACCTATCACTTTAATTGCACTAAGTGTCTGCACTCTTGGCCCAACACAACTTTCAGGGAAAACATGTAAGCCAAAAGCCTTTGCAAAATACAGCAAGCATGGGAAATGAATGTCAGGAATTGCACCTGCTGTAGCACATCCTTAATATCAACACCAGCCCACAGTGTGATGCAGAAATCAGAGAGGAAACATTAGCAGAAAATCCCCAACTGCTGTGTTTGTTTTCATATTTACTAGTGGGAGTAAAAGCCCACTTTAAACCCTTGAGGCTGATACAACATATGTTGATAATATCATAGCAGCAAAACCACAGGCATCTGATAGTAGATGAAAATAATACAAGCCCACAGGGGGTCTCAGAGTAGGTGGTCTGAATGGCTCCTTCTTGACTAGCAACATCATCAGGTACACAGTCCTGAGATACTTCGTCAAGGATTTTGGGTATCTCACCTGAAGTCAGCTCCCTCTCACACCCTGAGGATTCTGATTCTTTTATGGGCTGCTGGAGGAGTGAAAAATCTCTCTCCTGGCAAGTAGTGTACTGATATCAGGTCAAAAGTTAGTGCACAAAAGTACAAAGTGGAGTTTCTTGATTGTAAATGGCTGATGAATCTCCTCTGGGTCTCTAGGCCTTCTTCTCTGAATGTAACATGAAAAAAAGGAAATATATTTTTTAAATCAATCTTTCTCCTTGTTAAGGATGTGGGATACTTTGCCAACAGCTGGATGCGAGCTCCCCTGCCTGCCACAACTAAAGTGCTTGGACAACATCTACTGCAAATTCTTCAGCAGCACCTACATCCATCTGCTCATTCAAACACACTTCTGACACCTGAGCACTCAGAGGGTTTGCCCAAATTGCAGGTCACACACACACTGCTCCATCTTCATGCAAAAATCCAGATGGATCCAAGAGGGATTATTGAACAGCAAGCCTCAGTGTCCAAAGGAGCCTCATCAGCACTGACACCACAGCATCTGCAAACACAGTTAAAGAGCACAGAGTATATCTGTAAAGATTCAGGCAAGATTTATTTTCCTGTGCAACCCAGAACTACCAACTCATCATTGTCTCTCTGACATGAGAAGACACACACTGGGCTCCAGGCAGCCAAGTCCTGCACGGGCTGAAAGAGGAGACATTCATCGTTTTAATTACTACAAATGAGTTCATACCCTCAGTTAGTGAGCAGAGCCAGGCATATTTGGATTAGCCCAAACCCAGGCTGAGAGAGTCACAACTCACAATCCATCCTCATGCAAAAGGAGCAGCTAAGTAAATAAATAATAATAACAGGTAACCCAAGGACTCTCTTAAACATGCTGCCAATTATTACTCCTTCACTAGCTTTAATCTGGAAGAAGATGAGTTGGGATTAAGTTCTGTGCTTCTGTTCATTCTACACAGCTCTTGGCAAGTCAGCAAAGCTGCCTCACAGCTGAGCAGATTTTGGCCCATGGCTGTCTTTTGGAAAGAGCACAAAAATCCCAGACAACAGCAGTGCTGAATCAATGAGGTACAGCACTGGCAAGGACACAAGCAGCCTTGTACCATTGTACCAAACCAACCCGACCAAAAATCCTCTCAAGCACTTTGAGGAGCACATTGGGTCTGTTCCTGCAGGCAGTAATACACCTTTCAAGGGACACAATCTGTGAAGGTCCTGGGTATTTGTATAACAAAAATTACAAGAGCACAAAAACCAAAACAAAACGGGTAGTTGATTTAAATGGTGGTTCCCCTCCCCACCAGGGATTTGGATTGTTATTTTGCAATGGAAAACAGAAAGTTCAATCTATACCTGCACAAACATGCCAAGCATATGCAGCCAGTCTCTAATAAGACATGTAAACAGCCCTGGTGTTGGCCAACTAAATCCCTGTACACCCACCTAAACACAGCACAGGCCAATCTTCAGTCTGAACACTGAGCACTTTGGGAGATCCGGCTGTGTTTAAATTAGCATCAACAAAAGGATCAGCACGAGTGCCAAGTGTAAATACACAGTTTTTCTCCTCCTGCAGGGACTAAGCTTATTCTCCCTACCCCCCAGATTAAATTGTGAGTTTAGCTTCTATCTCAGCTGAAAAAAGGATACATCGAAATTCTCACCTTTTTTTTTTTTTTAATTGACCAAACTATTTGTGACATATAAAAACTGCTTTCACAGTTCCTTAAGTTAGGGAAATTTTTTACATGGGGATATAAACAGTTGCTTTCTTTAATTCTGCAGCATTTGTATCCTTGATAACACAGACGTGGGAAGAATGCTGCAAGGACAATTTCCTCAAATTGTCTGTGCGTCTAGTGGGATACTGAGATACTTTAAAGTTATTAAAATTACCACAGTTGATTTTTTTTAACCTTTTTTTGTTCAATACTACAAATTAAATAAAGTGTTCCTGGTACTAACAAAAGTCTTCATTATTTTCTGGGTCCCTGCAATTAGTAGCTACAATATAAATATTGCCAGTCATCACACAGATGTTGGGATCCCTGAGGTCCCTTGGCTCTTGCTGACAACTGTGATGGCTAAACCAGTGGATTTCCATATGACAGGAGCCAGATGCACACATATGGCTCTTGAGCTTGAAGTCATTGCCTACATGAGGTTTCACACAGACCCCTCATGAGGCGTTCTGGCACCCACAGCAGCCCCATCCATCCCTCCCAGGCTGTGTCTCCTTTCCCTGGTTCCACAAACACCAAGCAGCAGCTGTTTTTTTGCAGTAGTAACAGCAGGGCCCGTGGTGACTGCCCAGGACCACAAACACAAGGAATTGGAAACATGTGTTTGTCATCCTGAAGCTCAATTTGGTCCCCTCAGCTGTCAGTAAAAGTAAATGATGAATATTTTTACAGTCAGTAAGCACTGCATTTTCATCACAACTGTTGGGAAATCCACAGTGCTTTCTAGAGCATGCCTCCAGACAAAAGTGGACAGAAACCTGTATCTTTGTTTAACATGGTATTTGGTCTTGGTAACATGGTTTTGTTGATACCATAAAGCTGCATCCCTGCTGATAAACCAGAACAACTCTCTCAGGCACCAAAATAGCCCCAGCCTCTGTGCTGATTCTTTTCCTAATCTCCCAAGAGTAGCAGATCTGGCACTTGATACCCCCCCAAACTCCTACTGATTTCCTCCTCCAACACCTCCCAGCTCTCTGAGGTCTTTAGACTTTTTTCCACTGGCAAACACATATGTGACACAAACCACAGTAGCAGTTTCCCCCTGTGAGAATCCCTCAGCCATGGCTCCCAGACACAGCCACCCCCTTCAGCTCCCACCCCGTACAGCCACATCTCCAGAACATAATCAGAAGAGGCCAAGTGGTTTAAAACCACCTTTGATGAGGTTTTGGATTTTGCCAGCTCTCCAAAGGAGAATTTCTCTACCCCAGCACAAGCAGTTTGCCCTCAGTAAGCCAAACTGCAGCCCAGGCAGCTGTGATGGATGGGGTAGCACATATGGCCTCCAGCTGAGGAGGAAAAGATCACCTGGGGCAGGGACCTCTCTAAGCAGCAACATGAGGTCCATCCTACCTCATCACTCAGAGCCCTTCCCCAAGACAAGGTATGGAGGTGGCCTGGATTTGGCCCAGTCTTTAACCGAAGTCTAAACATCTGTTTGCCCCTGGGGTCAAAAACTCAACCCTCATTACTGAGTTACAATTTCTTTTCCAGTGTGGTTGGTATCTGCCCTTCTCTTGAAAATGCCCTCTTTTATAGCCTGAAACCTTGAACACACGGAAATCTTGGATCCCCCTTGACACCATGGACCCATTCAGGGCCATTAGGCATACAGAAGCTGTTAGCATGTAGATTTTGGTGATAATTTGGTGAATAGAGTTGTCAAACAAATTGCCTTTATTATGGAGTGATTAAATGCAATCAGGGAGAAGTGCCTTTCCCCTCCCAACTCCAGCCCTCATCACTCAAACAAACACACTGAGCCAATTAGCAGGGAGGTGGCAAAAGCAGCTTTCACTTGAAACCCGATATTCTTGGGGAAAAGAAAAAAAAAACAAAAACAAACCAACCACCACCACCAAAAATAACAACAACAAAAAAATCTTTGTGCTTTCAAAACCAAGATGGGCCTCCAGGGAGAGGTTCCAAAAGCTACCCAGGGCTCACCTGCAGGGTGTGGATGGGAGTTATCAGTATACATCTGGCTCGATGCCAGAGTAGCTCTCTTAAGCAAAGTGTTGCTCACATCCAGCTTGTGCCAAAATCTAATTCAAAGAACATAAACATTAAAAAAGGCCCAAGGGGAGCAGCGCTACCAGTGCTGGTTTTTCTTTCAGCTGGGTTCTTCTGTGTCAGAAAAGGCACAAGCTCCCAGCCAAGTTGTTTCCATGACTAGAAACCTAAGGTTTTGGCTTTGGTCCTTGTAGTGGATTCTCTGATGTCTGTAAATGCTTGAGTTCACAACCCTTTCTCCAGTAGTGGAGGGACTTGTCTTCATTAATGTGAAACTCGTGGCAATTACACAGAGCTGATGCCACTACCCTTCTGCCCAACATGCCTGAAATCAGCTAATGAATGGGAAAATCCTTGAGGAGAATTGGAGCATGGCATGATAGAAACACAAGTTTAATTCCTGGCATGTATGCAGCTGGAAGTTAAATGGTCACCTTGGCAGCAGTGGGCAGAGCAAAACTCAACATGTGTTTGCATGATTTAGCTTCAGAGACAGGAACATCATGGCTGAGCAAAGAGAGCACACAGGATATGAGCAATAGCTGTTAAGTAAGCTTCCAGTGCCTGCATTTAAAGCTAGCACCAAAGCCTACTTTTGGCCCCATTTTCATTAACTTTGTCCCTCTGAGGAGCAAGGCTTGTGTACTGTACATGGATCACTGCCTCCCAGAGCCCATGCAGAGGAGCTGTGGCATAGCTTCCCCTGGCAGGGCAAGGGCATTGCTTTGTCTTGGACTCTCTCTAAAATTAGAAAGGGCCTAAAACAAAGGTGAAGTTTTATCCAACAGCAAGGATTTTGGAGAAGTCTGCTGCTACTGAGATTAGGACTAGAGGTTTACAGTCAATGTACAGAGATTCAAAAGATCAGATTCTTACCCCACACCTCATCACAGTCCTCAAGTATCACCTTGAGCACAAGGGGTGAGTGACACATCAAGACAGCAGGTTCTAAGCCTTCAAACAGTCCTGAGCACAAGAACAGATCATGGAATGAGATTAAACCAAGAGTCCATTCTACAAGCAGACACAGAGAAAAAGTCCAGGTCTTCTTAAGAAGTGTCTGCAAAGTGCCTGATAACTTCCACTCTCTCCCTCAGGATCTGCTTCCTACCCCCACACCCTGCTGCAAACATCAGTGTTTAAAGAACTATTAAAGAAAACAACTTCAAAACTCTTCACATAGTTCAAATACTTCACTTAAAAGGAATTTGAATTCTTACATCTCAGATTGCACCAGTCCCCAGCAGGACATGCACTGCTCATGTTCACGTTGTGGCGTTCGAGCTGTTCAAACAGGAGGGATGGAGCCCCAGTGTGAGACTGTGTTCAGGGGTTAGAAATCCCCACCAGCCCTGCTTGTGCTCTCTTGTGAGAGCTGAGACTCAGTTAACCACATCTCTGGGCACCTTCTCAGGGTATGCCTTGCCATGACATGCATAAAAATGAAATCTTCCTGCAGCTGAGGGACACATCCCTTGAAGACCCAGCCAGTGGGAGAGTACTGGGAGCAGTGGGATGTGGTTGGGTGTGGTTGTTTTTGATAAGTCTTCTATCCAGCCCTATTGCAGAGCTGCAACATGGAAGTCAGGTCAGTGCTACTGACTTGTGATCTGCTTAGAGCTCAAAACTGGTTGTCCCTGAGCTTTCCTTCCAGGGCTGGATCCATGCACTCTGGCCACCACCACACTGCCACGACCTATTACAAACAGCAGCACCTCCTTGGTAATGCTGAGTCAAACCAAGCTGAGAAGCCAGAGAGGTTTTGCTGCTATACAAGGTCTACAGGACTGCGTTTAAACCCTCATTCTTCCCCAAAGAGCATCAGCTGCTGTCTCTGGACAGTACTGCTATTCATTTGCAAGCTAGAAAAGCCTTTACATCCCAAAGAGCTGTGTCATCTCCCTGCAGCACCAACTGCTGCAGAAACCTCTGTGGGATCACACAGCAAGCCTTACATTCCTCAGCAGTAATACCCAATGCAAATCCACTCATCTCCCTGGGGTGCAGAAAATTTATGTTTTGGATGCACCACCTCTAGGTGGGATGGCATACAGTAAAGCTGAAAGTCTTCCCCAAAGATGTTCACCTGCTCAATTCCAGTCATGCCAGAGAAGAATGCAGAACATGCTGAAGTATAGAAAAGTGTATAACAGGCCAAAGAAAATTACAGTCAAAAAATGTTAGAAGCTTGCCCCCCTTCCATTCCTTAAGCCAGCTGAGAATTCACTTATAGGGATAACAGTGACAAACAAGATGCTCCATCAGGTAGGAAGAGTTACCTGGGCTGCTGCTCCTTCAGAAAGGCACATGGTGCAAACCCCCATGTGTTGGAGGGAGGTGAATGGGGTCAGTGCAATACGTGCTGGGGAAGCCTAAGGTGTGATCTGAGAAATGCTGTACCTTTTCCTACCCCTTTTCATCTTGTGGTTACTCAGCTCCTGAGCTTACAAAACTGTATTTGAGCTGCTACACACTGGGTACAGCCCTTTCCTGCAGCAAATCATATTTCCTGTCTTGCAAGGTACAGTCAGTCCAACAAGACTGGGGACATTCGCCAAGCCTGCTATCAGAAAACATAGGTTGGACCTGGCAGAAGGTTTCAACAGTTATGGGAACTTGTGGGAGGTTGTGCTGTTGGGATTACAGATTCTGCTTCAGAGTACAGCCTTGCCACACTCATATGCAGGGATATAAGCCACCCCTCTTCTCTCAAAGCATGACAGTTCAGTTGGGTGCTACAGAAAACATTACTTTGTAATCAGCAACCTTCCCATTTTTAAAAAGAGCAGCATCTGCTCCCCCTGCCAGCACCACTGAAGCCTATCGAATTTCCTTCCACTGTTCCAGCTATGTTGTACAAACACAATGTAAAGCACCTTTGCCCTGGGACACCTGTACACATTTTAACACTTGGCAATTTGGCCTGACTGGGAAAACTTTATCTTCATTTCAGAAAGACAACTCCTTTCCCCGTTGCAGCTTTTGCTCCCATCATGCCCACTCCATGCACCCCCTCTGCATCAGCTTGCTTGCAAGCAGGAGCACAAAGCTCAGTGCCAAGAAAAGGATAAAAGCACGCTAGAAACAGGGAAATGCCTCAGTCCTTTCCATTCAGAGGCAGATCTGCCTTGAATGGGAGCCCCCAGGACTGATGTGCCCCCAAAAAAGACTGAATCACAGGCAAGCCGGCCCCCTTCAATTCACATTAAGGCTTCCAGCTACTGTATATATTCCTTCCCCCACCCTCCACCACAAGCTCCTCCTTTCTAACACAAATTTCTCACAGCACACAGACACATGCACTCCCAGGCAGTGAGAAGCAGTGCTGGGATGTGTTGAAACTCGGGTCCAGTGAGGTTCAGCCCTTGCAAATGACACTTTTTCATCAGCAAACTATAATTGACAGCTCTTATCCACTACAAGAGTTTTGCAAAACACCCCTAAAGAGTATGCCAGGCTAGTTCTTCACACTAAGACCCAAAATTAGAACCAATATCCTAAAAGAAAAGTGGCCCTCACTGGGCACTCCCAAGCAAACTGATCAGCCCAGTTAAAGTTGCAAAATGAAATCTGTTATGTTTTCTCAGATCCATATGCACATCCAGAAAGAACAGAAACAGAAACATAACTTTAAAGTGACTAATGCAGCTATAGAGTTACTAAACTTACACAGGACTCCAGACTTTCAAAGTGCTGGGTATTTACCTGCTGTGTACAACTCAAAACAAGTGCTATCAACATTTTTAGATTCAGAAAATATTAATAAATGAGACAATTTTTTTTTTTTGCAGCTTAAGAAAACACAGGCTCAGAATATAATTTGTTCTGTGCATGCACCTCCTTTTTCTCAGCTCAGGGGGCTTTTGCAACAACCAGGAGCTGTATGTTAAGAGGAGGGAATCTGACCCAATACAAAATAATTTAGGTTTGCTATGTTAGCTTTAATTTATGCCGTAAATCTTCCCAGTCTCCTAATCCACCTAGTTTCACTCCTATAAGAAACACAGCACAAAACCTGCTAAAAACTTACACAAGTAAATACCATTCCTGCTAGAAACTTACACAAATGAACACTATTCTTTTTCTTGTTCCCAAAGTTAGTCAGACTAACTCTTTTGAAATAGTTTTGCTAATTATTGGGAAAGGCTTTTAAGAAACTCAAAATCCTCTTATGGAAGATACTTTTCATCTTTGGCTTATTTTTAAAAGATTAAAATTACTCCCCATGTAACTATCCCACATCTGTTCACATCCCCTTTTCCCTGAGCTGCTCCTGAGCACTGGAACAAGAGCCCCCATGCATGAGCAGCACACGAAAGGATCGGCGCTTCTCCCTACCTGAGAAGTCTGCAGAAGTCTTGGCAAAGTTGCTGAAAGCTGTCAAGCACATGAGTCCTAGGAGGAAGGTGGAGGTGGGAAACACATCTGGACAGCACATCCTTAGGTGTCCTCACGGCTTGTTTTCCTCCAGAGGAAAGGAAAGCGGTTTCTGTCCCTGCCCAGCACTCCTCATTGCCCGGAGAACAGCGTTAGTCCCATTGCTTGGAAGGCTCGCAGCCAGCGGCAGGGAAGGAAAAGCACTCGGCACACACACACACACACACACACACACACACACACACACACATCCCTGGGAGTGAATGAATCCCGGCTGAGGAATGAGACAGACCTACCTGAGCCTTGGCAGAGTTCCCAGGGTCCTAAAAGCCACCTCTTTGCCCAAATTGGCTGCAGACTGTTGGTGTGCAGCTGTCCAGCTGTGGCACTGCGAGCTGCCTGGGGGCAGTCAGGGAAAGGGGTGCCCCGGGGGGCTGGGTTGGAGGAGCCCAGCTATTGTTGGATTAGATATGCAGGGCTCTTGTGTCTCTGTTGCAGAGACAGAAGGATGAGGAGAGTTTTCAAAGGAGGCAGCCCAAAACAAAGCACCTGAATTCACATGGATTTCTGGTATGATGGCTATTTGTAGCTGCTGCTGAAAACACTGTGAGCAGCAGTGTCCTGCCAGACTGGTGACAGGACAATTCTGTGCCCCCTGTTGAGAGTGATCCTACAGTGGAGGAGACTGCAAGGCCCAGGGATCAAACCCTCCTGGATCTCATTGGAGGACTGGGACTGGTATCAGCCACATATCCAAAACCCTCCTTTCATCTGACAGCAGAAAGCCATGCCAGGCTCCTGCTAACCCACTGGACCCTTCTATCCTTTGTCAAACTCAATAGGGGGTTTTTCAGCAGAACTGGCCCTGTGGTTTTCATGGAATTGTGGAATGGTTTGAGTTGGAAGGGACTTCATAGATCATCTAACTCCAGCCTCCCTGGAGGAGGACACCTTCCACTAGACCAGGTTGCTCCAAGGCTCATCCAACCTGGCCTTGAGACCCAGGAGTCCTGGTTCCTTCCATAGCAATTACTTCAACCTCCAACCAGCACAGCCCTAGATGCTCACTGAGCACTGCTCACCCTTCCTTTAACTCTTAAAGGAAGGCTCCAGCTCACATGGGAGCACATCCAGAATTTGGTCCTGCCTGAATTTCATCCATATCCTGGCAGCATCAAGCCAGTTATGCTAATTTGAAAGTGCTGAGAACTAGGGACACCGATAGATGGGTGAACTCTGTTGTCCCTGGGTACAGGAAGGAGGTCCTGGGCTTTGGTCATCAGCCTTAGCTGAAGCTCAGGCATGTGTTCACATGTAAATAATGGACATATCCCACTTATCCAGGCTAGGGCAGAAGCTGAGTGTTGGTGCAGAGAGAGGAGAATGTATTTCACAGGCAAAGCAAACACCAGACATTTTGCAGCCTGTATATTCAAACCTATGGAGCTGCACTGTGTGGGGCTGCCAAGGGGAGATGGGGCCAGGCTCACACACAGCTGCTGAACAAAGCTGCAGCTCCTATCCAGCAAAAATAACCTCAATGGAAACATCCAAAGAAAACCACAAGTGGTTTTTTACTCCTTTGTCCTGTTCATCCACATGAAATTAAGTGAAACTCTCCAAAAACATTGATCTTTGAGCTAAAAACAAGTGTAAGAAACTTCAGCCCAAAGGGCTCCAGGGTTTTTTCAGAGTTGAGTGAACCTGTAAAATGTTTCGTATTCTGAAATTTCTAACAGTTTTTCTGCTGCTCTCAGATGAATATCAGATTGACTTATATGTGAATATCTCAGATGAATATCAGACTGATTATATGTGAAAAACATTTTCAAGAGTGCTGCCATGAATGCCAGAGTAATTTTTTCCATCAGAAGTCTGTCCTGGGATGGTCTGTGTTCTAGAAGCAGACCCCAAGAGGAGCTGTAAGTCCCGTGGCCCTGTTTGCCTTCTGCCCATACAGCCACTTGCTCAAATTCCAAACAGCCACACAGAGGAGGAGAGCAATGTGGTAAATCTGGAGTTTGAGCTCAAATCCTGTTCATGACCACGGAAACAAGAGGCTGTTCTGGCCTGATCTGCACCTATGCCCCTCCTTCCCACAACACCTCTTCACACACTGAGGGTCTCCAGTGAAGCTGCAGATGAGTCTCCTCAAGGACAGTGATGGCTCTGGGCTGCCCTAACAGTACAATCCAGCCCCAGTCCCTTCTCCCTGCAGACAATTCTGCCCCTTACTTTCTTGCAGAGTACTGCTTAAGCAAGATAAACAAACAAACAAACAAAACAAACCCAAAAAAACCCAGGAACTTCTACAGGCTGCCTTGCTCTTTATTTAACCTGATACTTTAATCCTACCTGCCAAACCTCTCTGACCCATATTTTTCCAGGGCTGACCTAAGTTTTGAAGAAAATAGCAGGAGATTTGACTTCTGGCATCTATGTATAATTCTTTTCTCACCTAGTTCTGCTGCCCTTGCCAAGAGAAGATTCACCAATACTGTCTTACAGGCATGAGATAACAATCCCTATTACCAGATTATCAGTCAAAACACCTTATCAGCAGGACAAAGAAACAATAGGACCCCAGGAAATTTATCAGCCTCTGGAAAAGGAAAGCACTATTTGCTGAAAAGAGCCCACCCTGTTAGCAGGTGTTGATTTTACTGATTAAAGGGTAATTAGGTTTGGCTGACTCAGTACATGGGGAAGAAAAAAAAAACCGACTTCTGATGACAAAGGGTTTAAGGCTAAACATGGGCAGTGAGCTTGAGCAGCCCTTTAGGTTATTGTGAATTAAGTCAAACCAAAGCGGAGGAAGTTTACATCAATGTCCTGTCCACTGAGGGCGTTGTTTTTCAGTAAGTCTGTACAGATGCCTTCCAAAAGGACAGAAAAAAGCAACTCTTGCCAAAAAGAAAAAAAAAAAAAAAAAAAAGAAAATAGCCTTTGAGAAACAGACAATTCAGTTAAAGCCCATCTCCATAATACCCTTATTCCCTGGGGCATGCGGGAACATCAGCTGTGTTTGAAGGCAAAGAGGCCACCTGTCCCAGTGCAGCACAGACAAAGGATGTCTGTCATGGACACTCTCATGGGGTAAACATGAATCAAGGCAACACCAAAATGGAACTTCACTCTTAGGAGTAACAGCCCTTGAAATCCATCCATGCCTTCAAGTATGTCTCTGGGGATAGGTAATAACACATATAATGATACAAATTCTCTTGGATCCCTTGTCCTCGAAGCCACCCAGAAGTGGGAATAGGCCAGTACTGATGCAGTCCAGCATTACATCTTAGCTTGGAAGAATGATATTTGCTCTCTTTCCCTCCACAGATTAACTGTGGAGAAGTCTCACTACGTCTAACTACTGCTTAACAACTGTACCTCAGTCCTCCTTTTTGACTATGTTACTTAAGTGAATTTTTCTCTGCTCCCGTGCTCTTCTCTTGCAGATCCTCTCCTTCTCCTGCTGTATATAAAACTGTAATATCTGAAACATACATGCAAATTCCCAAAGTACTGTTAAGTACAGCTGCAACTGGGGAAACTGAGGCAGTGAGAAAGGAAGGAATTTGTCATTCAGTTTTGTGACCCCAACATAACCCAGTTCATAAATAGCAATCAGCAATGGACCCAGTTAGGATGATTCCCAGTTTAATGTTGTTTGTGCTGATCTTGCTTCCTGCCAGGGCTGATTTTTGGTAATGCTTTCCTATCTTTTACTGACCCAGCATCATTAACCTCTCCCTTGCTGATTAAACCATCAACAGCAAAGGCTGGTCAGTAGAAGAGCTAGACCAGGAATATCTCTCAGCTAGAGATCCAGATGTAGGATTGAAGCCCTGCTTGTTTACACAGTCACAAGCAGATTTATTAATACAAATTTTCTAAGACTAGTCTTTATTTCTAACCTTAGTAACATTATTCACTTCTTACTGTTTTTCCCATAAGGTCTCAAAGCACTCTCCAAAAAGCCTTGTTGCATTCTGCAACTTCACTCATGGACAAAGAACAGTCATATGTTTGAGGTCACTACTTTTTCAACGTCAGCCAAGGGAAACTGACAGAGATAAGAAAATATTAAATACTTTTTAAGTCCAGCCAGAGCTCTTTCCACTTGGCCACATCCCTTCTAAATGAATGTAAATTAATAACAAAGTATATGTGCATTTATACCTACAGAAATATATGTAAACTGGGTGGTCAGAGCTTCAGTATAAAATAGCAAAATTTCCCAGCAGAGTACAGCTCTTTGTTTCTTTTTATTTAATCTTTCCCCTAAGAGTGTTTTATGGAAACAGATGGGGTTACTCATGGAAGTAAGCACTGTTTGCTTTCATCATTTTGAAGGCAGAGGACTTCACATAATGCAGTTTTGCACTATAACACCAAGTATCTCACAAGTGAAATCCTCCTTTCACTCCATATTCAATGCTAAACAGCTGTGCAGAATATTCAAACTGAAAAGTTTGAAGTTTTCACATTTTGTGTCACTCAATCACTTCAGTTTACAAAACTAACAGAAAACCTGGAGGGCTTTGCTCCATACTGGGACAGGTTTCAAGCTGGGTCAGTGCTTCAGCCATATTCTGGGTGGAGCAAAAGCCCCAACTGATGACTTATCCCACTGAAACACTGGGAAACAGTGAACAAAGTGGTGCAAAACCCTCCAATGCATGAGAAAGTCAAAAGCAAAATATTTGGAGACTACAAAGTGACCCACAACAAAGCTGAAAACTTTCTCCTCATGTCTCACTAAGTGACGTTGGAGCCTCTCTCCGTTGGCATTCTCTTTATTACACTGATTCTGTGTTCCATGTTATAGGACACTGTGCAATCTGCTGATTTTTTCTGGGAGTGGCATATCCAGTTGGGTTTAGTTGGTACCTCATGCACAGGATGTTCTCAGGTTAATCACTGCATTAGGGCTATAGGAATTTGGAGCCATGATCTTTGTACTACACTGCAAGTCACATAAAGGTTTTAAGAGACAGGTTTCAGGACCTGTACAGTCTTCTGGTATCTGAAAAGTGAAAGTGTTCTCCACTTGATCTGACTCATAAGTCCTCTTCTAACAGTTTTACTAGGTAGATTTCTCCATTAATTGGATGATGGTAGGTACTGACTTTACTATTTTCCACCACTATCTTTCATTAGTATATTCAATAACTCTCTGGGACTGCTTCTTAGATGAGAGGCTGATTTTGACAACTGAAGATACCTATCTCTGACCTCATTGGTCTTGGCTTTGAAGAGCAGAGACATCCCAGCTGGTTCAATGTGAGCAGCAGTATGTTTTTCCTATTATCACACCTGTCATAATCAAGGGAGAATTGTCTCAGTCCTGCTGCTATGTAGGCATGAGTCACTTCAGGTTACAGACCCCTTTTAATCTAAGTTCCTCCCTTTTGTTTTTCCTGCTTTACTACCAACCCTCACAAATAATTTACATTGTCCCCAATTTCCACAGGAGCCAGAATTGTGTCTCAGATTAACTAGTCTGGAAGTTCTCTGCCTGTCCTGTGGGAGTAACATGCTATGATGTTATTTGATAAAAAATAGGAATCATCTCAACATTCATCCTTAGAATGATACCATGGGCATTTATCCCAAACCTCTCTACTCCACCCTGAGGGCCTGCCAAGCAGTAGCATGCAGGACAACAAGACAGTCCCTCAGCATTCCCCCAGGTTCCTCTGTCCCTCATGGGCACACATCCTTTACACACAGCCCATCCTTATGCAAACTACTATTATAACTTATACTGGAAAAGCCATTTTTGTTGCCAGAGATCTTTCCCACAAAAAGGATTGCTTCCAAGCATTGTCATGAAGCTTTTTTATAAAATCCACCTCTAAACTAATAGGCTGAATCACATAAGGGTCTGAACATAAGCATTGACACTCATATTTTGGACTAGTTCTTGGTTCACTTTTGATCCAGGCTACCTGGCATGCAGAACATTTCTGAGCATGGCTTGGGAGTTGGCAGGAACTTTGGCCATTCCCAATAGGCAGGAAGGAATCGTGGTTTGAAGTTTGACAGCACGACCACAACCACATCATATGTTCTAAGAGACCCAACAGTGTTTCAGGAGTTTATAATATCTTTGGTGAAAACACAGTGGCATGGGCTGAGAACTGAAAAAATAACCCCAGAGCAGACTGTCTGCCAGTGCTACATGATCTTCTCCTTCTGCTACCCTGGCAAGCCTGACTAGAGCTGCCCAGGAATGACAGTGCATCCTGCAGCCTCCAGACTCCAGCACAGCTACAGCCCAGGTTGTTTGTGCTCCCACCTATTTCCAGCGATCAGTAGGACAGACCATTCTTTCAGGAGCATTCAGCATAGTCTGTGCTTAAGTTTGATCTGGAGAAGTCAATGAAAAAACCTTATTGGTTTCCCTGTTCCAACATAACTCAGACAGATCAGCTTTCACCTCAGATTTTTGATTGCCTTGCAGCAGAGGGTATTTCCCTTGGTTTTGTACAGATAGCAGATTACACAAAAAAACCCCCTCTGGCTCATGGACCACAAACTGGTAAAAAATCAAAGGGAACCAGAGGAAATACTTTTCTGTTGGATGGGGAAAATTAAACCCAAGTGTAATTTAACTGGCATTGGTGCAAATTCAACAATGGACCACATCTACCATTTGCAAGGAGAACAGGTTTGTGTTCGTTCTCCTTTCACATGTACTTAAACATACATTTTCCTTTCCTCTTTAAATCTTTTCCATTTGAGAGAGCTGTTTCAAGAGTAACCATATGCTTTTACATGCATTTTAGTACTCAGGCCAATAATATCACCAGGTATTTTTTTCACAGTGGTCCCAAGAGACTATCCAGTGACAAAGTCCAGGTGTGCTGGACAGTGCAGACAGCACTGGACTATGTCATCTAAAACAACCCAAGGAATTTACAAGGGCATTGAAGTCCAAGACAGTCAAATCTCAGCACTCTGTAGCCACAACTCTGCCCTTAGGGAACTCCAGTTAACTTGCTTCTAGGGCAAGAGATACTTTCCATTGCAGAAAGTTCATACTGAAATTTGGCTGCAGTTATTGTCTCTGGGCAGCTGGTTCACACATCACTGATATCCAATGGGGTAACGCTACTCACTGTAAGACCAGCTACAAAGGATGCAGAGGAAGGAAGGGAACTTTACAGGTTTTTACAGCTTTTTTACAAGAGATTTGCAAATGTCAGAGTTCACCAGGCTGGGCATTGCCTGGACTGCAGCAGTGTTATGTGCAGAGCTGTGTGTGTATGGGCATAGCTTAGTGGCTGTGTGCACCCAGAGACTACAAAGTACAAAAAATGGCTTTTCTAACACAAGTAACTTCCCTCAGAAACACCTCAGCAGAAGCAAAAAGAGACTAGAGCCCACTTAGATTCCAAAGCCTTTTCAGTTTTTGCTGGACTATCCCCTTGTGAAGACTGACAAGCCAGCATCACCCTCCCAGCCTTTCCCTGCCCAACACTCTGTTGCCATGCTCTGCCCTGTCCTGCACTTATCCCCTAGATGCTGTTTCCTGCACAGCCCTTCCCTGGTTGTTCTCAATCTCAGGTATTGTTTTCCATGGAGAATCTTTTATATTTATTACTACACTGCTGGGAATTTCTTGCTTCACTTGCTAACTCCATCTTGGACATGCATAACTAACCAAATTCCCTTCTCCTTTCCCACTGTGAAAGGTAAAACAATGTTTTTTCAGTTCACCAAATCTATCCCGACTCAGCACACCAGCTCATCTGCACCTAATGCTCTTTCTGTAAAACGTACCTTCTGACAGTAGAGGAAAAGCAGCTTTGTCCATTAAAAAGAGTCTGATTTGAACCAGTTTGGTTTTCACCCAAAGCAGATTGCCACAAATGGTGCTGTGAATAACTAGTAGAGCTGAGAGCTTCTTCATCTGGTTTAGGAAGCCAGTGTCCAGAGCTGCTGCTGCTTCTGTGGTGGAAGAGGCAGAGACTCAAAACTTGTAAATCCCAGTTCTCAGGTGAAAGCCCTGCTGTGAGTCCAGAGGGAAGCAAAGTGAGACATAAGACAAAGCAGCAGTTTCTCTCTCCCACCTATTTTCACACAATAGTACTGCACACAGCTGAGTCAGCATAGTGGAAATTAATGTTATGATTTCTAAAGGGCTTTTACAACAAAGGATATAAGAGACATTTTCTCTTCAGGTTAGTCACTAGCCACAAAATAATGAAGTTGATTGGTTTTGTTAAAAATAATGAGAAGCCGTGACTTTGAGCAATTTGATCATAAATTTTTTACTTGGTTTTCCTCCTGCATATGGAGGTTGAGATAGTACATATAATTTACTATGACAAACCACCAGCGTTAATGCATTAATCAAGAAAAACAAATGGTCCCCCTTGAAATCTCCTGCCCACCTAGAGAGAGTAATGGGGTTATAAATGGAGAAAGAACAAATATTGACTCTATGAAATGTAAAGGTACCTGGGAGTTCACCCATCAGTCTTGAGATTGCACTTGCCTTTCAAGATGAATGGATTTCTTTTATAATCCATTTCAGTTGGGGCTATTTTTAGGATCTCAGGAAACAGGAGGGGGACATCAGTGCTTTCTTTAGGTACTCAAGGTGTTCCAGACTGTTCCTGAAAGACAATACCTCCAATTTCTGGAATGAGGTAGATGCTCCAAAAGCAGTTTGAGATAAGAACTGGAGGAGCTGCCTGAACTAATCAACGAGTTATTTGTTTAATGGGGTTTCTGGGGCAGCTTTCCATTAAATGGCTCCAGAACTCAGCCTCCATCACTCAGACTATAGAAGCTCAGAGGCAGGGATACCCCTTGGCATCTGGACCCATACAGGACTCAAGAAGACCCAAGAACGTACTGCCTAAGGGATAGACCTTGGGCATCATTTACTGAACTTAATCTTACTTTGTCACACACTCTTCATAACTCTCCAAACTCATAACATCTCACCCTTTTAACCTCTAAAGCAATTATATACTTGTCTTCTATACAGATTATTGGATTATTAGATTAATTTCAACATTGGCTTTAGACACAATTCCTCTTTAAAATTTCTCATTACATAAGTAAATTAGGAGAATCAAGTGTTTTATAAATGCTGAGATAAGCCAGTGTTGTCATCACTTCTGCAACCTGTAAGGGAGCCACACATTTCAGAGGAAACTGAATTCTGAGTGGGGACATAATCAAGAGGAGGGGAGACGTAACCAAGAGCAAAAGACCCAAAAAAAACTACAAAGCCAAACAGCTGAAATTCTCAATGATCTGATAACATCACAGATTCCAGGAAGAATTTAAAGATGCTTCTGACTCTGAACACAGAGCCAGTATCTACTGAGGCACTGGCAAAACTACCAACAGACCAGTTCACATTTCATATATCCCCTGCACCCTGACAGAAATCACTGGCACACAATTTTTTTTCTTCTCCCATACAGGTTATACAATAACAATTTACCCTCCAGGGCTGCAATGCAACTAAGGGAAAAGGAAATGGAAGAGCATAGGTGTGCATGAACACGGCGGTGATGTGCCACGGGAGCCACGCCCACTGCCAGAGGCCCTCTGGAAGCCTCAGGTTCAGAGGAGCAGATGTGACCCCCTTGCCAGCACTGCACAGAGGGGAGAGCATGCACTGGCCTGGCAGGGTTAACAGCGTGTGGCACTGGCCTGGCAGGGTTAACAGCGTGTGGCACTGGCCTGGCAGGGTTAACAGCGTGTGGCACTGGCCTGGCAGGGTTAACAGCGTGTGGCACTGGCCTGGCAGGGTTAACAGCGTGTGGCACTGGCCTGGCAGGGTTAACAGCGTGTGGCACTGGCCTGGCAGGGTTAACAGCGTGTGGCACTGGCCTGGCAGGG